>JAZBQP010000342.1:0-25238 GCA_038407015.1 Ceratocystis ficicola | reverse complement strand
TGGGGTTTTCTTTTTGCCTGTTTTAGTGTTTAAGAGTGTGGTGGAAAAGAAAAAAGAAAAGGGGGAAGAAAAAAAAAAAAAAAAAAAAGGGGGAAAAAAAAGGGGAGGGGGGGGAAAAAAAAAAAAAGTGAAAAAAAAAAAAAAAAAAAGTAAAAAAAAAAAGGCTGTGAGAATGAAAATGGCTAACCAGTAGCACGAAGAAAAGAATGTAAGAAGAAGTGAAGAGGGGGGAGATGCGTGAGGAGGAGAAGCAAAAGATGCGTCCTGGAGAGAAGTCCAAGACGGCGAGATATATATATGAGTGTACGGCGTTGCTTAACCAAGAAAGCAAGGCCGTTGAACTAATCTAGATATCAGACCGAAAAAATAGACACAGACAAAAGTCTGTGTGAAAATGCAGCCCCCTGGGGTGATCGAGAAAAAGAAAGAAAAGAGAAAATTGCTAGTTTCACGACGAGGGTGAAAAAATGAAACTAAGCCTGGGCCAAGAGATGTGGTGCGGCAAGTTTCAAGTTGCTACGAGAGGAGAAGAGCGAGCAAAAGGCGAGCGGGTAGGTTGCAGATTAGAACAAGAATAGAAACTTGGCCTATAGAAGGGCGAGACAATCTGCAAATATCAGGGGGATGATATAAACGGACAGAGTAGATAGGTGGAATAGACGGTATAGACGGTATAGATGGAACAACGGGTTAGATAGCTAGGCTGTTGGATAGTTAGACTGCTAAGGGAGATGTGCATCAAGGCATGAAGTTGAAATGTGAATTTGCTGGAGAGAGAAGATCAGGAAGATTGCAAACAATAACAACCAACTCCATGGCGATTGAGGCTCTTTTATCAAGTTTCTTTGTCTTCCTCCTGAAATACGTTTATACGGAGCGCCAGCAAATACCATCAAGCACTAGCAAACAAAATTGAGGAGCAAAAACAATGAGCCACCAGTGTCCCCCATTCTTTACCCTTTAGCTTCCTTTTTCCCACGGCTATCAGCGGCCTCCTGTACGTCATCCCAATCCAATCGTGGGTCTGCGCTGCGGAATTAGTGCCTGAGCCGCTCGGTAGCTAAGCCTGTTAGCGGACGCCGATGAGCATAGCATGCACAGGACCACAAAGACGATGTTTTCCCCTTGGCATGTGTGTACAGTTTCACTCTTAGCCCGCACCAAGAAAGGCAAACCTGCACTTCCATGACCTAAGGTAAGCACAAGTAGCCTGCCTACGCTACAAGCTTTTCCATGTCAGCTCATCTTTAGGCAGCTGACCAGCCAAGCCCAGCCAAGCAAACGTCCCTTTGAATATTTCTAATGGGCTGCCTATTGTGCCTGTCTTTTCTTACGGTGTACCGCGCGCGTTCGCCCCGTGGCAACTGACACAAGTTTCTCATTCTCTTGGACGAACATTAAGCCCTTGTTGAATGGAACAGCTATCTCGTGGTTTTGAAGTAACTGGCTTTCTTGGCTTGGGCTATTGCGCTCTCCCCCCCCCCCTCCAGGAAAATCAATTAAGCTCACCTACTGCCCGCACACTCCCCTCCCCTGCCCCCTGCCCCCTTAGGTCCGCGGTGATCTGGAACTCTAAGTGCAAGCAGCCGCTTGCAGGAATCAACGTGATAAGTATGCTAATCTTGAAGTTCCGTGACAACAGCGAGACAAAGAACCATGTAAAGCGATTGGCTAGAATCATGGCTGGTGGGGCCTGCGGCTAATCAGGGATCCACTGCAACCACACCCTTTTTTCACTAACCCTTACCCCAAGGGTGAACTATTTTCCGAACCGCCTGGGGTAGGCATATTCAAGGAAGTTTCCCCTTGTGAAACCAGCGCATTTCAGGGAAAGGTGATGAGAAAGACAGGAGCAACATTGCAGTGCTCATGTCCTTTCTATACCCTATGCTTTCTATTAGTAATACGGAGTTATGCCACATTCGCCTGCGCAAGTTGTCAAAAAGTACCATTGCAGCACTGGGGGAGTGATGGTCCTGGATTTTTGGACCAGACGCTGGAAAAGCATTCAGCCTAAATGTGTGTGTGTCTGTCTGCCTGCGCAGCCAGCTGCTGGCACCTGGCAGCGGCCTACGCCCACATGTCCTGTATGAAACTTTCATCAGAGCAGAGCATGCACTTTCAAACGTGCTCTCATTTTGCCCTCTTCCTAGCGTGCTATTTTGTGCTTAGCCTGAACCTGCCAGCTCGGTTCTCCCGCCGTTGTGTTTTCTCTTGTCCTTTTTCCCCTTTCACTGGCGACTAGTTTCTCTTATCTAATCGTTTCCACCCCCATCCCCATCCCCGCCCACATCCAGAACCTTTGATCTTCGTGGATTCGTCTCATTATGAGTGTGCCAAGAAACCCAGAGTACGACTCTGAGGCACAATGTAAAACCGGGCGAACCAGGGCTTACTGTCTGCCTACAAACAGGAGAGGAAATCGGGGGCAAACAGAGAATGAGAAACTTGCGCTATGCTCTACTGCAGCACTAGCATTGCGCGGCATGATTTGTCATCTCTGTGCTTGTTGCTCTGCTCAAGTGCCTAGTTCGTGTTGACCTGTTTGTTTTGTCTTGAGGCAAGTATCGGATATGAATAGACACACTGAGAGAACGAGAACTCGCTAATTGCGCGGCCTATCATGGGGACATCAACGCTCGGAAGAAAATGCTGGTAGACGTGGGGAAATGGGAAAATAAAAGGACAAAAATTAAGCAAATAAAGAAGTCATCACGGGGCCACGAGGAATACAAAAGCCAGTCTGTGGCCGGTGTTGGTGACTATTTGTTGATCCTGTTGAATCATTCATCCAGTCACTCAAAATTTTCTTCATTCTTCCTTCATTTCTTTTTTTTTTTTTATTTTTCATTTTCATTTTCTACTAGCAGCCCTGGCTTGGCTCTTGATTCTTCCCCATTCGCTCCAATTCCAACTTCTGTAAATATCTTTATCCTCCTCACTGTAGATTCCTTTCTTCTCGTTTCTGAGCTCTTTTTTTCTTCCCTTGTTTCCTCTCTTTATTTATCTCTACCTTGCATTGTTTGTGACGTTCATCACCTCTTGAAGCAGGACTTCTCTCTTCCTTCACTCTCAGATTTCTTGATATCAAGTCCACGATTCGGACTCGTTTGAGTTTCCTGTTTTCACTTTTTTTCTTTGCCTCATTCCAGTTTAGACCAGTTATTTTAACGACCTTCACGCTTTCTTTTTCTCCCCATCCACTTTTTCCTCCTTTTTAAACCCGCAAAAATGGCTGCTCTCGCTCTTACTAGACACGCTCTGCCCTCCTTCCCCATCGCTGAGGAAAAGCCCCAGTCCCCTGTGCCTGAGGTAGAGAGGGTCGAGAAGCACAGCTACCTGTTCGGCAAGAAGATCGCCAACTCATACTCGCCTTTCCTCCATGGCACCATCTACCATGGCCTCGGCCTGAACTGGGAGCAGTTCCGTCTGGACTCTAACGACATCGCCCAGTTCCTTGAGCTCGCCAAGCATCCCAACTTCTACGGTAAGCAGCAGTCTGTCACCTGTCTCTCTCCTCGTACCACAAAGCCCTTCTTTTCTCTTCTCTTGTCTTCTCCTGTCTTGCATGCTGTGCCTGTGTTTGTTTCTCTTTAAAGCCCGCTAACTCTTGCTGTTACAGGTGCCGCCGTCACTATGCCCAACAAGGTGGCCATCATGCCTTACCTGGATGAAATGACACCCGAATGCCGCGATGTTGGCGCCTGCAACACCTTGTTCATCCGTTACCGCCCTGATGGCTCGCGCCTGTACTGTGGTGCCAACACTGATACTATTGGCATCCGTGAGTCTTTCTACCAGAACGTCCCCAACCCGGACGCTGTGTTCCACGACCGCCCTGCCCTCGTCATTGGCGGTGGTGGTGCTGCCCGCTCTGCTGTCTACGCTCTGCGCAAGTGGATGCGCGCCACTGACATCTACCTTGTCAACCGCGATGCCAGCGAGGTCCAGGCTGTCATTGACGAATGCAGCGAGCGTGGCTACGGCGCTGGCCTGGTCCACGTGCGCACTGTTGCTGAGGCCAAGGCCGCTGCTGCTCCCGGTGCCATTGTTGCCTGCATCCCCGACTTCCCTCCTGTCACCGACGAGGAGAAGGAGGCTCGCGACGTTGCCTGCACTCTGCTTAACAAGGACACCAAGGGTGCCATGCTCGAAATGTGCTACAACCCTAATCCGTACACTGAGCTAGGCGGCCTTGCTGAGGAAGCTGGCTGGCAGGTAATCCTGGGCACCGAGGCCATGATCTACCAGGGTCTGGAACAGGACCGCTACTGGACCGGCAAGGAGGTCAAGGACCTGCCTGTGGATACAGTGAAGAAGGCCATGATGGAGAAGCTGATGACGGTGAAGCGCAAGTAGACGGCGGGATTGTGTAGGAGGGGTACAGGATCCCTTGAATTCGGATTTGTTTTATCAACGGAGTTACTTTTTTTTTCTTCTTCCAGCACATACATTTGTTTATTTTCTGTTTCTATCTTTTTCCATGGTTAGATAATTGAACACAGCGATATCTTTTGAAACATGGTGCATACAGCTGCCCTGCTATGAACTTCCACCTGCATGACAGTTTTCACCTGTTTCCATAAGCGAGCGATAGGGTTAGCGACTTTAACAAACAAGCTAGTGTAACTCAGTAATCCTCTCTGTAACGTGCCTGCTTCCTGTCTTTCATTCGTTTCGCATTTGGTATAGCATGTTCCCGGTGAATTACACGGAGAATAATTCATCAGGAGAAGCGGTAAGACGAAAAAAAGAGAAAAAGCAAAAAGGCACAAAAATAAGGCTCCGTAAAATACGAGAAAAGAAGGAGACCAAAGAGGCAAGAGGCAAAAAAAAAAGATATTTTTGTCTCCGAGGGCTCTTTTTTTAGGAGACCGAGTCCACCTGTCATCTTTGAGGCCCGCTCGCTGGATGAAAGCAGGCTTCTCGGAGGACACCGGCTGAAGCCCGGATAAACTGATAGAACATCGTTCTTATCAAGAAGGCCACAGTTTAAGTTGAAGGGGTACCGAAACATGGGAGCGGGGTCAAGATGAAAGGTCAAGGAAAACTTGACAGAAACACTGGACCTGTAATCTCACAGAGACAAGCGAGACATTATGGCAGCTTCCCAAATAGATTGGGTAGTTGCATTAAGCCGACACTATACGGCACGGTGGCGGATGGCCTTGTAGTCCTGACCTTACAACAAACACAAAAGTGAAGGGAGAGAAAGGGAATCAAGTGCAATGAAAGCATAAGTAGACGTGGTAATAATAGTAGCAATAACAATAACAATAGTGAAAACCATAACAATAAGGCGGCTAACTGCTGCAGCTCGTATCATAGCCTCCCGGGGCTTAAAAACAAAACTCCTATCAAAAACCAAAAGAAAGAGTCGCAGAACCCCTTGCAGACAAACTCCCCTGTGAACAAATAGATCCAGCTTCATTACAAATTCTCACCCATTCCTTTTTTTGGCGGTCGTTTTGTCCTTTTTTCTCGTTTCGTAAGAAGCAATCCTTCCTCCCCAACCTCTCCTTCGCCGTTCCCCCTTCCTTCCCTTATTACAAGCTCCCGTCTTTAGCATCGGCGTAATTGACTGAGCCAACCTTGTCTGAGGATGCAGCCTCAATATCACTGCGGTTCTGGTCGCTAGCTTGCAGCTCTTCCATGACCATGCGGTTGGCGTGTCTGACGGGCTTAATATCGAACAGTCTATCCATCTTCTCAAGAGGAATGGACTTGGTCTCGGGCACCAAGAAGTAGACAAACACGATAGAGATAAGCATCAGCGACGCAAAGAAGAAGTACACTCCGTAGCCCCAGGCTTCGAACATTTGCGGGGTGAAGCGCGAAATCAGGAAATTCACAGCCAGTTGTTGGCAGCAGCGGAGGCTTGGCCAAGAGATCTAGTCCAGGTTGTCAGTACATGCTCCCCTCCTCCAAAGAAAACGCTGGGCAAAAAACATGCTCCCATTGCTATGGGGAATCAAGGGTTTCTGGCTTACCTCGAGCTCGGGTCGTACATCTCCGAGTTGATGACCCATGGAGTGCCGTTCCACGATGGGGTGTAGAAGACGGTCCACAAATAGAAGAAGAAGATGGCAGCAATGCCGCCGGAAGAAACGCTGTCGCGATTCTTGCTGACAGGATCGTCGATCTTGATGTATGAGCCAATGAACCACATGCACATGGAACCGCCAAAGGCGCCAATCATGAGCAGTTTGCGGCGGCCAATGTGGTCAATCATCCAAAGCAGCCAGATGACGGTCATGACAGTCTTGACAACACCAAACAGGCCAGTGGTGAACAGCTTGGTACCAGTGCCCTTGAGGCCCAGAGAACTAAAGACAGTGGGGCTGTAGTAGTTGATGGCGTTGATGCCAGAGGCATTTTGCCAAAGGAAGAGCTATTTGAAGGAGAAAAGAGTTAATTCTTGGCCTTGACAGAGAGAGAGAGAGAGGGAGGGAGAAAGAGGCAGATGTGACACAAGGCGATAACTTACCATTCCACCCAAGAAGAAGCGCCATTGAACCCGGGAGTTCTTCAGAGCCAAGAACGGCTTCCAGAAACCAACACCTACATTGCGGTTATAGGTATCGATATCTTTGTCAATGTAGCTAATTTCCTCGATGATGTATTTGTCACTGGCATCCAGGTTGCGCATCCAGCACAGGTTCTTTGTAGCCAGTTCTCTCTGGCCCTTGGAAAACAGCCAGCGAGGCGACTCGGGGATGAAGAGGGCGCCTACGAGAAGCAGACCAGCGGGAATCAGCTGGACAGCAATAGGAATCAACCACTGCTTGTGATTGGAAGGTAGGGTTTGGTCGACACCGTAGTTAATCCAGAAGCCAACTAGGCCACCAATCTGCCATCCCAGCTCATAAATGCCGACCAGGCGACCCCGCACGGCAGGGGGCGAAAGCTCGGAGATGTAAATGGGAGTCATGTTGGAGCAGCCACCAATGCCGATACCGGCAAGCACACGGCCGGCATAGAGCAGGTCCAGGCCACGCTCGCCGGTGGTGCCACACATGAGGCCAGCACCGAGAATGAAGATGAGCGAGAACAGCAGCAGAGTCTTGCGGCGTCCGAAATAATAGGAGGAGCAGTAGGCACCAAGCGAGCCAAAGAAGGCGCCGGCCTGGTAGATGGACACAATGTTAGACTGGATGTTGGCACGGTGGCCAGAGGTCATGGAGGCGAAGCCAAATTCATCAATGAATGACTGCAGGGCAATTGTGCCGCCAATAAAGGCGGAATCGTAGCCAATGGTGCATGAGGCGAACGAGGCGATGGATGCACACATGTAGACACGCCAGTTGTAGACGGCCTTGGGCGTTGGCCGATCCTCCACGAGAGTGAGGAGACCCATGATGAGAGCAGGTGAGAATGTGTGTATTTGAGGGGAGGGAAGGGAAAAAAGGAGGAGAAAGATGAAGGCACGTTCTTTTTAGAAGTGTGGTAGTGGAGTGTGAAGAGTTTTTTAGTATTCCTCAGCCGCAAGCTAAGCCAGCAGTAGGGGGTTGGGGGGGGGAAGATAAACAGGAGCTTCTTTGGCTGGAAGCTGGCGTATGTGCAAATGTTTCTTGAGTTCGTAGCTGGAAAGGTTGTGCCAAGCACTGTAGGTGTAGGAGAGATGCCACACAGAAAAAACAAAGAGCCAAGGGAGGAGATGAAGAAGCCCGTGAACTGGAAGACACAGAGTCGAGGAGAAGAAGGGGGAAAAAAGCGAACATGTCCGGCTGGTTTAATACTTTCTGGATTCTTCGTCTCGACGGTATTGCGCCGATGGGATGGCCCATGGAGCCATGGAGCGGAGGATGAAGAGAAAGCGCATGTCTAGGCGTTTTACTGGTCTCTTTTTTTTTTTACTATTTTATTTTCTCCATTTTCTCCATTTTCTCCTCTTTCATTTGTCTTGGTCACCATAGAGTCCTTCCTTCTAGGCCTTCGTTCCCAGCGTGCTCAGTGCTCCTTTCTTGCTTTTTTTTTTTCCTATTCTTTGCTCTTCTCTTCTAAGCACACAAGGGAGTTGGATATTGAGCTTGTTTTCTTCTTCCTTCTCCAACTTGCGGTCAACTAGACTCTCTGACTCGTCTTTGGCCTGTGATTGTCTCGTGCGCCGTGCATGCTGTTAATCCATTCGTTTATGTCTGATGTATGTTGTCATCTATTCATTTTTCTTACCTCTTCCTTCTCTCGCACCGTAGTCCCAATACGGCCTCAACTTCCTTGTTCCCGTTCCCTCCTTGTCATCTTCTTCTGCGTATTATGCCAAGAACTGTTACCCCAAATCAAGACCCTAGGCCACATTTACCCCGGACTGGACAGGTGCTAACACACATGCACAAGCGCATATAGGGCGTACCTAAGGAGCACTTATCACGCATTGTGTCTGTATCATAAGCCGCCAAGCTCTCTTCGACGTCCATCCCTCGCCCTCCTGGGTGAACAATCTTCAGTTTGTGGAGTTGATGATCAGCAGAGTTCATCCTGATACTAGCCCTGTCCTAGTCCTAGACTCAGGGTCTCACTTAGCACTAGACACGTTGTCGTTGGGGAGTGTTCCCGGCGTTATGCTTCCCCGGATTTAGGAAAGCTGGGACACGGCCTTTGTTGACCTGCAGAAATCTGGGGAAGAAAGGGCGAAGGAGAAGAGAACAGCGAGGGGGGGCAGACGGAAGCAAGTCTGGCTGAGGGCGGGGCGGAGACCTGCTGTCCATCTCTGCTTCTCTCTTGCAGCCTCAACAGTGCCTTTCTCTCCTTCTTTTCGTTTCTTAGCCCTATGACTACCCTTCTTGTAAAAGACCATTCACACACTCGCTAAATTACACATGACCACGCCCATGTCCATGCTCACCTCGCACTCACCCTCGCTCTCACTGCCCCAGATGTCCTTTCTGGTTCTATTTCCCGCTTCTCTTTTCTCCAAACATGTCAATTGTGAGTATGATAATGCCTGGCAATCCACTAGACGCCACCCACTACTCTCCTTTTCCCATCATTCTTTCTTTTTCCCTGCTTCTGTTCTGTCCCGCTCCCACAGCATTCCAAGCCCCAAAATCCCTCGTAGTCAGTGGCCGGATGAGCTCTTTTCCTGGAATCCCTCCCCCTTGCTCCTCTCTGCCATAGGCCCAGCTCCCAGCTCGACAAACCTGCAGGCCAAGCCATCTTCTTTTTCTTGTTCTCTACTCACTTTTCTCAGTATTCTCTCTCCAAATCTGCCACCAATGTCGTAGCATGGGCACGAAGCTTAGCTTAACATCACCCTGAGGGACTATGTTTAGCCATAACGCCTCTTTTTCTACTTCCCCTCTCCTCATCTCTGTGCTTTGCCTCTGGGACTCCTCACTTTGTAAATTCTAGCCCCCAGTAAACTATGCTTTTAGGAGCCAGCCCAACGTTCCTTGGGGCTATTCTTTGTCTCCTTCTCCTTCTCCTTCTCCTTTTCCTTGCCTATATCCCTTGTCCTTGCGCCTAAAGCGCTCACCTTTGTTGCGTTGTCTACCCCACAGTCTGCCCGGACTTTTGATTATCCGCCAGAAAGAATCTGGGGAAGTATGAGGCATTGTTTGTTCATCCCTCTCTCGCGCCCAGCCTCAACTTGCAGCGCCACGTGCATCCCGTGTCAGTGTCTTACCAATCTTTCTGCATCTTGAATTGCGAGTCTCCCAACTGGCTAATACCACACCATTGTCGTGTATCCGATTGTCTCTCCCCGCACTTCTTAGTGCCAAACGCCCCCGTCCGTCTCCAGATGACCTGGCTTTCTTTTTCTGGAAATAGATACACCCGCCAGATCCCAATGACGTCTGGCGTATGCAGCACCCGCCAATCGTCGCGGCTGTATTACCCTTTTTCTGGTAATGGAAACTACATCATCCCCGGACGGAGGAGAGGTGCCGAGGTTGAAAGAGCTGCTGCAACATGATGCAGATCCATTCGTATCTTTTTGAGACACGGTCGGGCAGCAGCAAGTCCCTAGATCTGCACAGCTTAATTCGCTCTTAGCAAGTTGGATGTGATTCCAAGTTCCGCGTAGAAGCATTGGTAGAAGGAAAAGAAAAGCATGGGCATGGTGTGCTGCGGGTTAGTGTGTCCTCACGAGACTTGAACTTGAGAAATTTGCATAGGGTCTAATCGCCATTTGTTAGGGTTGGTACCCACTGCTCCGCATCTCACTGTCAATCCTGTTACCACCAATCAACTGCACAACAGTGCCTTCCAGCTAGTACTAGTACTGCACAAAGATGAGCGTGCTGTTGCACAAGCTGCATTCTTGTACAGGCATCATTGTCATGATGGTCGCTCTACAACAGCTTCAGCCTCACTCTCTCGTTCTACTCACTGTTGGCTTTTGACCCGCGTTTATCGCGTCAACAAGGGCCTCCACCACAATCGCCACAAACCGGGCGTTTTTCTTCAGCCTTGGAACAAACAAACCAGCGAGATAAGGCGAGCAGGGCAAGCTAGATAACAACATAGAAAACCAAGAGGGCCTAGTCAAGACTAGCACCTTTATCGTGCTAATTGTCCATCCCTCTGGTCATTTGTTGTCTTGATTTGTCTCCTTTTTCGCCCGCCCTCATTTCGCGCCTAGCCAGTTACCGCGAGGGACCCTATTTTTTTTTTTCCCCCTTCTTCTCTTGCCTGTGCCTTTATGGAATGTTGATTTCGCCTTGTCCCTGACTCAGTCACGCACCAGCTAGCCGCCGCAGATACGGAAGCAAGCAGAGAGCAAATAAGAAGCAGAGCAAGAAAGATACGGCTGATACATCACATCATCTCCCTTCTCTCCCCGAAACAATGACTGCATCTGTTTCCTGCCTCAGCCTCTGCACTAGCACGACCCTGCTCCTTGTTCTGCTGTCCTTCGCCATCTGCGCCACCGCCCAGACCAACGGCACGCTCGAGACATATACACTCTATGGCTGCGACTCATCCTCTCTCGGCTTTACTCACAGCTACTCACAGGCTGCCGACAACACATGCTTAGGAACAGCCGCTTTGTCATTTAAGGTTGTTGAGCCTGCTACTTGCGCTAATGGCACGCGTGCCAAGCTTGCGCGCTTCGAAGGCAGCAAGTGTAATAACGGCCAAGTCACTATCGCCGGAGGCCTGGTTGACATTGCCGATAGCGACATTGGCCAGTGTCTGACTACCAACATTGCCAATTACTCGTCTGATGCCGAGCATGAGAGCATCAAAAGCATTTCCTTCTTCTGCGATGGCCCCGAGGTCAAGGATACCGACGGCGACGGCGATATCGATTCCGACGACCTCCCCAAAGGCCCCAAGGCCGGGTCTGTTTCCGACAGTGCGTGTCCCCGCGTGGGTGCCTCCAGTACGGCCGTCACGGCTCCGTTCTTTGATCACCCATATCCGGACCAGTGCAGCTACATAATGGCCGACCGCAAGCTCAGGGTATACTCGTCGGCCACCTGTGTCAATGGCACGGCGGCCAAGCTGGCTGTGTGGAGCGGTGTGCGCCAGTGCCAGGGGGAGCCTTCGATGCTCACCAATGTCACCGACGAATTGATGGGCCAATGCCTTGTATTCAACACGACCCGGGCCTCGTCGTACTCGTTCTTCTGCAATGGCATGGATGCCAAGGGAAAGGCCAAGTCAGCAGCAGCAATCATGAAGCAGCAGACCAAGAGCATTGCTGTTGTGTTATCGTTGCTTCTGACGGCTGCTGTGTTTTCGAGTCTGTGAAGTGGTCTCGGGGGACTGTTTGCGTCTTCATGTGTCTGTGGCGCTTGCTTGCTGCCTGCCGCGCCGCCTTTGTTTTGTTTCCCCATACGTCGGATTCTTGTTTTTTTCTTGCTCCCTTTCTTCTCTGATACCCCCCTACCCCCATCGTATGTCTTTTTGTGTTTTACTCCGCATGCACTCACCATGGCATAGTTTAGCTGAGATTTGTTTACGTTTACTCTCTTTTTATACCCACTGATGTCCATAGCTTGGGAGCCTCATATGCCTGCCCAACTTGGGACGCTCTATGCATATATTCTATAATTTCTTCCTCTCTTTACAATGCCTGTTCGGAATATTTCATCCCCATGGCCGTCAGAAACAACATTACAATGTGAATTTCCCGATGATCTCACACAACAAATTCTGCCAAATGCATGATTAACTGTGGGGGCCATAAACAAACACCGCGTCTGCGTTTAACTTGATAGGTCTTTGTAGGTACATCGCTCTGATGATTACGGAGGTGATTTCGGTGGACTGTAGATGTGTTGCGGGCTCTTGGCTTGCGTTGTGGCCTAGCTGAAGAGAATTCAGAACATCGTCTCCTTTCGCCATCAACATTTGTCCCCCTATCAGTAAGGGTTAGGGTCTTATGCTACGGGTTTCCTTGCAGGACATTCCGCCCAGGATTAGCCAATCAACGAAACAGAAACAGCGATTACGCAAGTCATCGGCCACTACCCCTATCTTTCGCTCCACATCTGCAGCTTCGGACGCGCCTCAACATGTGGCAAACTGTCTCGGCTCATTGCGCTAAATTTCACTCCTGTGCTGTTTTAATTGAGTCCATGGTACAATGCTGGGTTCCCGGTGTACACGCCATCATAAAGCCGCCACAATAGGCTTGTAACAGGATTTTGAATTTCTCTCTGTTAGCGGCTCCTGTGAATCTCCTCAGGTCTTGGCAAAAAGCATACGTAAGGCTTTTCGTCGCCATTCTGCTGGCCCTATGAGGGAGAAGGGGATGGAAAACAGAGCGCTCGCATTGGTCCTCGGATACTATCTAATATCCCGACTGGGAATTAGAGGACTGCCTCTGAAACCCTGGAAACAAAGCAAGACTCAGTGAGCACATGGCGCTCGCCACAAACAAAATGCTGATCAACCATCGTGGAGCTTGCAAAGCAGCAAGCGTCTTGCTGCGCTGGTACGCTGACATTGAATGTCTACTTGTGGCAGTTCGCTCAACTAGTGCCATGTGCCTAGCGCTTCGATGCCGAGTGCCTTGCTCTGCTTGTGGGAATCTCATCACGCACAAGATGGATCAACAGAGCACTAGGCTTCTGCAATGGCATGCCGGCGCGATGCTGGTGGGTAATGCCGATCGAAATGCTTGTTTTATTTGATGGGGCTGGCTGCAAAAGTCGTCGTCACCTTTGCATTAAAGTGCACCGCAACAGGGATGCCAGGTATGCGCGGATCCTGGAAATCTTGTCCCGTCGCTTGCTCTGCACCAACAGTGGCAAGCCGTTTGATCATCATGAGGAGGCTGATTCGCTGGATCTTGACAGACAGTCAGACAGACGGGCAGAAAAAGACGCTTAGGCTTGGCTAAGCAAAATAATGTTAGACTTATTTCCCTCTCTTCCGGCCCCGCTTTGACAAGGAGCTTGCTCAGCCTTCAACCATCAGATGCCGGAAAGGAAGCTTTTTACTCTGGATTGCGTGGCCCGTGATTGGCCTGGACGGCTTCTGGATTGGGATTGGCATAAGGCCATCCGTGATTGGACAGGGCGCTTCTCTTGTTTTCCCTGCTTCATCGTTTCCCTTCCCCTAATCACAGAAGATGGCGAGTGTCGCAGCCTTTGCGACAGTGCACATGCCTGATAGTATACATCACGTCAACTTGTCAGCGCGGCTTTGGCAGCAAAACATGGCAAAGCTTGGCTTGTACAAATGACGAACACGCTTACGAAAAGGTATCAAGGGCATTTCTTTTGCCTCTCCTACCGTCCGCATATGCCACCAATAAAAGACGAGGCTGAGTTGTTGTCTTGTCTCCCTGCGGCAAATCAGAGCTTGACGTGTCTGTTTGACCCTGTTTCAATAACACTTTTCCTATGCTTGTAATACCTTCCTTGAATGGAAGATTGACCCCTTTGGTTAGAAGCAGCAGAGATGGACCCCTTGTTACGTACTTGTTCTTCCTCTTGGTCCCTCCTTTGGAATCCTGGTCTACTGCATAGTGAGAAGAAGAACTTCGGGTCCTTTGGCATGGAACTTGGAAGCTAAACGAAAATGGAACGTCGCTGCCGCTAGCTGCAATGACGAAGCATCTTGGACGCGTAATGGCCCGTTGGCTATGGCGTAATGGGATGAATTCTTTGTTGTTGTTGTTGTTGTTGTTGCTACTGCCGTCGGTGGTGACAAGGTTGGGAATATGGGACTGAGCTGCGGTGAACGTAACAAGACTCACATTGTATAAGTATCGTGGGGATCTTCTCACTCAGAGGACTTGCTTCTTTCTATTCCGGCCAGATCACTCACACTAACAATCTCATCTCATCTCATCTTCTCAACACAGCTTCACACACTTACCTGAGTCTTAGAATTGATTTCAAGTGCTCATCCCATCTCTACTTTCTTTGCTGGTCTCTCTTGTCCTCACTTTTCATTTCACACTACATAAACATGTTGTTCGCTCGCAACATCCTCACCTCTTTGGCTCTGGCCTCTACTCTGGCTTCGGGTCACCCGGGTCACTCCGTTGCTGAGGAGGCCCTGGAGCGCCGCACCTTCCTCAACTCTGTCAAGCGCTCTTCCCTGGCCCACTGCGCTTCTAAGCTCAAGGCTCGCGGTGTCATTGAGCGCAACATTGCTCGTCGCACTGCCCAGCTTGAGAAGGCCCGCGCTAAGCGCAGCATCCGCAAGCGCGACCTGGAGACTGTTCTGGCCACTGACCACAACATGACTACTGTCGGATACACCACTTATACCGATGCTGCCACTCTATTTGCTGGCTACAACTCATGCCTCCTGACCCCCGAGGTCACTGTCGGCCCTTACTGTAAGTTCCCATCCCCTTTGCTGATTCACCCGTTACCCACACCACAGCCTGCTAACTGTCATTGTGTATAGATGTCTCCGGCGAGTATGTCCGTGAGGACATGTCTGAGGACCAGGTGGGTGTTGACTTGGTTCTCGACTATCAAGTTATTGATGTGGAAACCTGCGAGCCGGTACCCAATGTCTACGTCGAGATCTGGCACTGCAATGCTACTGGTGTTTACTCGGGTGTTGTGGCTTCGGGCAATGGTGACAGTTCGGATACTAGCAACCTCGACAACACCTTCCTCCGTGCCATTCAGGGAACCAACGACGACGGTGTTGCCCAGTTCAACTCCATCTTCCCTGGCCACTACACTGGCCGCACGACTCACATCCACGTCATGGTGCACACTAACGCCACTCTCCTGGCCAACCAGACTCTTGGCTCTGACAACTACGCCAGCCACACCGGCCAGAGTTTCTTTGACCAATCCCTGATTTCTGCCGTCGAAGCCCTGGAGCCGTATGCCAGCAACACCCAGGAACTCACCGTGAATACCGATGACTCAATTCTGGCTGAAGAAACTGCTACTGATGGTGTTGATCCTTTCCTTGAGTACACTATGCTGGGCGACAAGCTCTCGGATGGCCTCTTTGCTTGGTTGGCCTTTGGCATCAACACTACCCAGTCTACTTCTATCAGTCCCGCTTCTTTCTACTACGAGAGTGGTGGTGTTGCCAACCCCAACTCCAACGGTGGCGGTGGCAGCCCGCCTTCGGGATCTGGCATGCCCTCCGGTGGAATGCCCTCTGGCTCTGGCCCCTTCGGCTCTGGCATCCCTTCTAGTGCCACTTTAGCCTCCTCCAGCACAGCGTCATCCGCTGCTACTTCGGCGTATGTTTCCGATGTTTCCTCTTCTTCCTCCTCCTCTGCTGCTGCTGCCACCACCGCCACCTCGTCCGTTGCTTACGGCGGTGGTTCTGCTCCTCACACTCCCAAGCTAGATGGTGCTACTCCTGTTGTGAACGGCTCCAAGAAGTCGAAGCAGACTGAGCAGGCTGGCCAGGCCGGCCAGAATAACAAGAGCAGCAGCAAGTCCAGCTGCAACGCCTAAAGTCTGGTCCACAAGCCAGGGATGAGTGGCCTCGACTCTCTGGGAGAGGTAAAGGCATGACATCGGTGTAGAAGGATGGTGTGACAGTGTTTCATTTTTTTCTTTTCTTAGGGTCTCTGGCAGTCAGTCGGAGACTCTCCTTTTGGGACCTTTCCAGGGGTTTTTTGTCTTTCTCCTTTTTTGTTTTTCTCTTGTTTGTTCTGTTGGGCCTCCTTTGTGTTTTTTAAAGACTTGCTGGTTACTTTTCTCTATATTCTCCTAGCTATAGCAACAATCGCCATTGATGTTGGCTACTTAAAATTTCTCGGCTTTCCCTGGATGTTTTGGTGACGAATAAATATGTTGTAATAATTGTTAATAAGCAAGGTTCGCAAGATGCATGACTCAATCTTTGTTCTTTGATTGGCCGGACTCGAGATCTAGACCCGGGTTAATTTGCAGTTGCTAACCCTGAGATAATTTCATCCTTGCATCGTCTGCGTAATCGGGCTTTCCATGGGGGCACTCAAAATCACAGGATGGCCTCTTCCGGATTAGGCAAGATGCACCAAGGGTTAGGGTTAAACCAGTAGAGCGATTGTTCTGAGTGTCCTTAGCTCAAAGACTTGATTCTGCTTCCTTTTTCTACTAGAGGCTGCCTTGTGTGCTGACACAGGGCAAGGTTTGTTTTGCCTTTTGCAGTTGTTGTAGGAGTCCGCTATCTTTGATCTTTGTTTTCCTGCTTTAACCAGCTTCAACAACCCCACGCAATAAGACACACAGTGTTCTTTTTTCTTCCTTTGTTCGGGTCGTGCATATCGCACAAGCAATCAATCACTCGGGCCAAGACATCCACAAAGCCACTCACAAGGTCCCTGTGCTATCTCCTCGTCACTGAGCCTCTTTCACACTCGCTTGCTCGTTCTTTTTATTTACTAGGCTGGGTTCAAGTCCATCCATCATCGGTTATCGCTGTGGCTTGAATGGTATTGGATCTCCATTCAAGCCCTATAGATGCTCTGTGTCAATCCCACCGCCCCTACACGTCGGAGTCACAGAATTCCTTCCGGCTCAGTCTGTGTATACGGACCTTATTTCTCTTGAGGAGCCTACTCTTGATCAAACCAGATTGGCCTTGGTTCCACCCCATTTATCTCTCCTTATTATCCTATCCTATCCCCCAATCTGCTTATATTAAAGTACGAAGAAGCTTAGATTCACGGGTTTACCTAGCTCTTGCTATGCCCTGACTGACTCCCCACTATCTGCAAGTGCGAGCCTAGCTTTTATTTTCATCTTTCAACTTGACCTTGATTTTAACGACGCTGCTGTAAACCATAATGTCTTCAGCTCTTGATGGCTCTTCCCCTGCCGCTGCGTCTTCCACTGGCCATAACACTCGGGTCTCCCAGAGAGCGTCCCGGTCTTGTACAGGTATGTAGTAGATGTCATCTTCAAATAGTGGCCATCATCAGCCACTCGTACACCCACAGTGCATGGTGCGGACCCTTTGGCTTCTTACATATCCGCTACGCACACTATTCTCACACTTTGTTACATAGAGTGCAAGCGCCGCAAAATCCGCTGTGACAAGACGGTCCCATGCAGCCAGTGTATTCGGGCCAAGGCTCCCACAAAATGCCGGATTGAAATGGTGGAGCTTACCACCAAATACACCAAGTCTCGCCAGGAGATTGAGTTCTTGCACCGCCTTAAAACGTCCCTCACAGCTACATCCCTAGCCGAAGCAAATGACCTTATTAGCTCTCGCCTGACCCTGCTTGAAACCGGGCAAGAGCCCGTAAAATCGAGGAAGCCCGTTCCTCGCGGATCAAGCGATCACTTCCACGATGTCCTCAACGACCAGCAAACCGATGAGACTTTTGACATTGCGAAAACTCTCATGCGACTGGGCCGTGGCTATCCAAACCCAGCGGATGTATTGGATCAGACTGTGCCCGACTCAGAGTTTAGCTTAGCAGTCATAGAGAGCGCCCCCGACATAGGTATTGCTAGGAAGCTGGTCATCTACTACCTAGAGAAATTGAGCTGGCACCATCCCGTTCTGCACCATGGGGAGTTTTTGATACAATGTGAGTCCTTTTGGACGACAGGAGAAATGATAACGCCTCAATGGGCCTGCGTATACTTTGCGGTACTTTCAGTGAGTTTTTCGCGTATGGACTATGGTCGGGTTTGCGACTAACACAGCTGTCAGGCATCCGCATACAACCTTCCAGAAAGCTTGTGTGATGTTACTTACACAAGACGTGAGTAGGCCGTGCACCCGTTCACTCTGCGTACAATGATAAAATCTGACTGATGTCCCGTTGAATTAGAAATTCTCCGCCAACGCTCTGAATTCTGGTACCAGCAAATGTTTAACACTCTCATCTGCACTGATTATACTCTAAACCACTCAAGTAAGTAAAAGAAGGAATGCTCTAGATTAGCGATGGTGCTACCAACTTGAGACTTGGCATGTAGTGCTGTGCTGACTTCAAACACTCTTGTTCTTGCTGCACAGTGTTTAGTATCCAAGGAATCATAATATCGTGCATGGTAGCACACCCTCTAGGCCAAGCGGTCCGCCAAATGGTACTGCTGAGCTCTTCATTAAGAATTGCGCAGTGTCTTGGATATGCGGCGCAAACACCATCGAGGCCCATTGGCTCTGGCGAGCCATTTGATTTGAGTGCAAAGATTACTGAAGAAGTCCAGCGACGCATCTGGTGGCAGATTTTAGTGCAGGACTATTTCTTGGTGCCTATGGCTGGCTCGTATGGTAAGTACAATGCATACGTTTTTTATTGGTAAACAAATATAGCATGCTAACACCTATGCACTCGCGCGTGCTTGATACTATCCCAGGTGTAAGCCCAAATCATTTCACCACCCCGATGCCACTCAACTGCAATGATGACATGATAGAACAACCACCTGATGTTCCAACAATAAGTTCATATTGTATTAATCTCGCCAAGAGTAAGTCTTCCTTTCTCACTGCAGCATTTTTGGAAAAAAACGGGCGTGATTGCTGATTGTAGTTCATGTGTTCTAGTGGCTCTCTTAATGCCACAATTAATCGACGGGCTTCGTTCTCCTACTACAACAACGCGGGATGCTCAATATCGCCACATAAAGTTCAT
Source organism: Ceratocystis ficicola (assembly GCA_038407015.1). NCBI lineage: Eukaryota > Fungi > Ascomycota > Sordariomycetes > Microascales > Ceratocystidaceae > Ceratocystis > Ceratocystis ficicola. The sequence goes on along the minus strand of JAZBQP010000342.1, from coordinate 6,265 downwards.
CGACTCCAAGATGCGGAAGCTCATGGCCGAGCTACCCGCGTTTCTTCGGCCAGAGACGCCATTTGACCAATCCTGGCCGATTTGGATCACCTGGGCCCGTAGCACCTTGACTATTAGTGCAGCCGACAAGGTAAGTTGGCTATGTTGACGCGGAGCTATGCCACAATAATCTTGCTGTAGAATTGGCTCAACCGTGCTAATAATGGACAGATTATCATGATACATCGTTCTTTCCTCATCAAATCTTTTCAGGATCCCCAAACCTACGACTTTACCCGCCGAACCTGCGTCTCCGCCGCTCTTACGATTCTAAATGAGTTTCACCGCGTCAAGAACAACGATGTTGTTCGGCTTTGGATTATCCCGACATTTACCGTCAGTGCCGCCATTGTCATTGGACTGGACATCTCATATCGCATGAAGAACAAGGAAGCTTACGAGGCCAAGCATCTGGAGCTTCTTAACACCACGATCGAGACTTTGAGAATGACACTTATGGACTACGATGCCACTGTTAGACAGGGTGTTATGCTCTTGGAGAACCTGCTGACGCACAAGCTTAACAGTGACATGTCACCAAGCTTGTGGGATGAAAACTGTACGCCACATCTTGATGAGTTGATTGGGTACATGGGTGAGAATCACCCTTGGGACACGGAGCCTCAGCTATGAGATGTGTTGTAAAGTAGTGGAGTATTTGCTTGTGCAACTATGGGATGGATAGGGAAGAAAGACAACTGAAAAAGCAAAAAGGGAATGGGGAGGAAGTTAATGAAGGAATGCTACATCATATTGTTATCATCTTGGGGAACAAAACTTGATCCAAAAAAAACAAGAACACCACACTGTATGGTAGCGCAGCTGGAAGCTTCTTCTGACCACGATGGGATTCGAACCCACAATCTTTTGATTCGTAGTCAAACGCCTTGCCATTGGGCCACGCGGCCTTCCGCTTATTGATCTTGGCAATTACGGGTCTATAGTGGGCTATGAGGGGGCCGCAAATTTGCCGACACCCCGCCTTTGCGTCACACGTATGGTAGCAGGGCTGGCTTCGCGGCTACAAAGCTTGTACTTGAATTAAAGACAATAGGTTGTCGAATCTTACTTCATCGCGTATCTGCAACGTCCTCTGTTTTGCTGCCCTTCCGTCAAGTCTATGTGAGGCTCTTTTTACTGCCAAAACATAACCGAAGCAATACTCACTACTATCATGAATAGCTTGCTGATTCTACCATTTCCGCCCGACCCTCTATCTAGAGCCGTTGTCGAAGCCGCATATCGACCGCCTCTGACTGCAGTATTAACGAAGATAGCGGCTGAAATCGAGCCGTCTACGGATGTGGATGTAGCCCAAGACCAATTGATCGTCGTCATACCAGGCCCGTTCCTACATGGCCCCCAATATGGTACAAAGCAGCTGGTTTGGAGCAGTGCGCAGTCGCTCCTTGCACATGTCTATAGCATCATTGCTGTGGTTTGCACTCGTGAGAATATTGCAGTTGATGCTTCGGTCGTGTTGGTGGACCATTCCCAAGGCCGGAAGTTCAAGCTAGAGCCTAAATGGAGCTTCAGGCCTAACGGAACGTCGATATTTGACTTGCGCGCGTTTGCGCACTCATTTTATCCATTCAAAAACTTGTATCGCGTGAATACTGAAGCGGGATTGGAAGTCTTCGCAACATATCTGGATCTGATTGAAGGCAAGTTCTTACTCAAGCAGAGCCAGATAATAACAGTTGAAGGTGGTCTCACGCTAAACATGAGCCAAAGACCCGAAGGAATTCAGGATTCGGACGGCAGTACCTACTCTGTTGTTTGCATTGGAGGTACTTTTGATCACTTGCACGTTGGCCATAAGCTTTTGCTCTCTGGTGGAGCGTTACTGCTTGACCTTTCCCATGATACCAAGGCGACCTTTGTTGTTGGCATTACTGGCGATGAGATGCTGAAGAATAAGAAGTTTGCGGATTTGATTGAGTCTTGGAGTCATCGAGCACGAGCTGTGGTGCGTTTCCTGGCATCTTTGCTTGATATACGCGAGACGCGGGGTAGAAAGGCCACGCCCCTGGATATCCAAGAGAAGGAAGACAGCTTGACAGCTACGTTGCGGGGGGGCAGCATTACAGTTGAGTGTGTAGCAATTCAGGATGGATACGGGCCAACAATAACTCACGAGAATATGGATGTGCTAGTGGTGTCGGGGGAGACTCGGTCTGGAGGCAAAGCCGTGAATGAGAAGCGGGCCGAGAAGGGATGGCATGCGATGCAGATCTATGAAGTCGATGTTCTAGAAGCTACTGAGGGAGAAGAAAACAGTGCGCAAGAAGGAACGGGCGATGAGAAAGGGAGTGGCTCAGGATATGCTGGCAAGATCAGCAGCACGGCCATTCGGGAGCATTTTGCGCAATCTCACAGAATCAAGGACTAGACAATACTTGCGTAGGCCATGTGACCGGTCTGGTTTGGTAAATCTCTAGAACAAACCCAACGTGATGTTGGATTATTAATTACATGAACGGTGTCATAACGATCGTTGTGTTGCTTTGTGCCCCTTTTCCACCGTTATTGTTGCATCCTTGTAATTTCAACTCCCCTACGTAGATGCAGAATTAAGGCTATTTTTGCGGCGGGTCATGTAGATCGCATGCACTTTGACGCCAACTGTACGAAGAACTGTGTATAATAGGGTGGGAAGCAATGGCCTGTGTTTTATGGCCTTGAAGCCCGGCGTGCTCAAGGGGGGACCAAGATTTGCAGATGCCAAGCGAAAGTTATTGTTGGTGAACAAGATCAGCTGCATGTGTGTGGCTGTCTTGCAACACCAAACCCACCAGCTCTGAAAGAGAAGCAAGCGTTGCAAATGCAAGTTTGAATGGTGAATGGAATATTGCTGCCCAACAAAGAGAAAAAGAGCTTTTAACCTCATGGCGGGAGCATTGATGTGCTGTGTCTCTTTATCTTTGAATCACTCGGTGTAGCCGAGGGCAAAAGTACCGGCTGTGTGAAAGATTGCTACATTGACCCTACCATTGTCCCCAAGGCTATCACACACTAAGGGAGAGATAAAAGATATAGACCCAGCAGTTATTGGATGCGCATAACATGTGTATAAACTCGATTACTACTATACTGCCTAAATTTACATGCCGACCTGCTGTCCTGTTTGACATAGCAAGCATGGAATTATACAATGTCGAGAAGCTTCGAAGAACGTTAAAAAGGCACCCATAACGCATATGCCGTACGCTCTATGGGCAGGGCACCATTGTTTTACGCATCTTAGACATGCATGTATATGAGTGCCTTGTGGGTATCTAGGATTGAGCATGTGTATTTTTGTCTCGACATTAGAAGGATATCCCATGTTGCGTTGTAAGAATACGCCTTCGGTATACATCGAGCTGGCAATACCTAGACATCAACCTAACTTGCTTTGATGATCAGATACGCCAATGGCCTGAAAGATAAATCCGTAACTTGGTCAGTTGGCCAGACTCTACACATGATCTAGTACATCCTGGATCCTGGGGCTATTCCTGAGTTGAAAGCTACATCTTCCCTTTCATATCTCCCCTCCCTTGGCCTTGGCCACATTCGTTAAATCCTACTCGGCTGGCCTCTCTATATCCGCTCCGCTTCTTTATTTGTCAAGCTCAGGCCTGCTCGTTTCTACGAGCATTCAAAACAAACACAGCACTACATATCCTGGTAATTGTGATTATAAGAAAGCAAAGGAACCTTGAGATGTGCGAGTGAAACACAACAGGCAGAACAGCATTTTGGATGTATGCCAATGAATTGCCGGCATATATAAAACGGTTATCCCTCCCCATGTCTACTGGCTTAGTTGGTGACTATACACTGCTTTTTCTTTTAATCAAACCTATCAAGATGCGACTTGAAAAGAAGACCTTCTTAGGCGTCTTTACTGTTTCCCAAATAGTCATTCATGGATCAAGAGTTGAGCATAGAGGTTCCGCCATCAATCCAACAGCTAGAAGCTTGAAAGGCTATATTGTCGAATACGCTCACGTAGGCTCACAATATATACGATATTCAGGATAATGATGCTGACTTTTTGATGAGTAGGGTAACCCGGGAGCCAAAGATAAACTTGCCAGCGAATGTGATATAGATATAGTGCGCCAGTTCGATAGTTTAGCCTTTAGTGACGCTGGTTAGACTAAAAGGCAAATTTGGAGAATATCTTGATCTTTCGTGACGAGACTACAAAGACATAGGCACGGGCAGCGGGGTACGGAGAAATGGGTGCCGGGAAATTTGTACCTTTCCGAAGCTTCGGATTTCCAAAGTAGGTCCCGTTATTGTTATTGTATGATTTTACGTACCTACTGTTATTTCGCAGCGTTGGGACGGCGTGTTCCATACAGGAGTCGCTGGCTGATGCCATCTTCCAGTAACTCTTGGACAATCAGTAGTTGCAGGTATGCTTGGATTTCGAGTTACTCATGTCACTATTTAACGTCTACGACTTTTCTGTCGTTTGTTTGTGTTTGTGCTATTTAACGTCTACCTGATTGATTTTACCCAATAATACGACTGCCTGCATATTCCGGGCAAGACCAGCCGGGGATGATGTCGTCATCCGTTGGTCCCGGCCGGCGCCGGTAGACCAAAATATAATGTCCAATAAATCCGTAGTATTCCCAACATACGACCATAGCCTGTGGAAAGTACGGGGTCCCGTCTGCTCCCCCCTAGTCAAGCCACAGAGCGCCGAACCAGTAGTATGGTGGGTGACCACATGCGAATCCTCGGTGTTGTATGTCCGTTACTTTTTCTCATTCTCATGAGATGAGAACATTCTCTATGGAGCCCGATATCTCCAGAATCTCCCAACATACGGCCATAGCTTGTAGAAAGCACGGGATCCCGTCCGCTCTCCCCTAGTTAACCTACAAAGCGCTGGACTAGTATTATGGTGGGTGACCACATGAGAATCCCCAGTGTTGTATGTCAGCATCGTCATCTTTTTGTCCCTCACCCAGCTAGAAGGCTTGCTCACACCTCGATGCCCTGCCTACGTATCACGTACTGCATTTGCTTGACACGCCCTCCATTTAGGGCCCTATCATTTTTGGCTAAGTGGTACTTGTAGGAAGGGGTTTCTTTACGAACCTTTCTGTCAGTCTCATAGCGTTGCCCATGCATCCCTACGGGTGAGTGGCCGAGGTCCTCTGGTTTGCCACAGTTTGGCACTTGGTGCTTTGTCTCGGTGTCTTGATGGTTGAACCTGAAGCAGCACTGCTCGAAGTCGCCATGTCTGGAGCGCGCTGCCAAGATTCTAGCGACGGAGCCTCGGTTCGGCCCTTTCATTCAGCTCACCTTGAATGGCTTTGGGGGTCCCAACGCCCCTCCAAGGCAGTCAGTGTTAGGGCAGTTGTCTCTTATCCAGATCTTGAAGTCAGCCCTAAATGCGTCGTTCTTTCAGCGCCTCGCCGCCGCCAGAGACACCATCCTATCGGGAACCAGAAAATCTGCGCTATTGCGACCTGCCTTGGTCAGCTGGTCTACTGTCTCGTTTCCTGAGACTTCACTGTGCCCTAGGACCCAGTATGTCCTGTCGATGGCTTATCTGGTGCTGGGCTTTCTGGCCTGCCTTCCCACCTTGCGAGAATGCACCAAATCTCGTCAATTTTAAGCTGAGAAGCGCCTGGTTTCCTCATTCGCTTGCTGCTTCGCCTTACTACCCCCAGGTTATCCACACACACACAGATTCATACCTTACCCTACTATTTCACGTCTACCTACTATTATTTCGCAGCAATACGACGGCGTGTTCCGGATAGGAATTGCTGGCTGATGTCATCTTCCAGTGACACCTAAGCGGTTAGCAGTTGTAGGTTTGCTTAGATTTCGAGCGGCTCCTGTGACCTTTTAGGGTCCGGCACTTGGGCCAGGAGGGCTCTCTGTCCAGCGTAGCACTAGAGCGTGCCTGTGTCACCATTGCTACTGGTGTTTGTCGAAGTCTCCATCGCCAGTCCTAGCCGCGAGGATGGCCCAGCTCTACTCTGGTGAGCCCTTGTAGCGGGAGGTGCGGAAAGCGGGCTCGGTGGGGACGCCGGTGCCCAGTGGATGGTATCCTTTCGGTCCTAAAAGTGGGTCCCATTTTTGTTTGTTTGTTTGTTTGTTTGTATTATTTAGCGTCTACCTACTGGTTTTCCACAGCAATACGACGGCATGTTCTGGACGAAAGCAGAGCGGTTGATGTCGTCTTCCACTACCGCTTCCGGGCAGTCAG
>JAZBQP010000341.1:0-25342 GCA_038407015.1 Ceratocystis ficicola | reverse complement strand
GAAGTGGAATGAGCGGCGGTGGAGGCGGCAGTAGCAGAGGTGGCAGAAGCCGAGGTGGAAACACCAGTAGCGGAGGTAGCAGGACCAGAAGTGGCAGCACCCGAGGTGGAAGCACCAGTGGCAGAAGTAGCAGCACCAGAGGTGGCAGCACCGGAAGTTGAAGCACCAGAGGTAGAAGCGTCAGTAGCAGAGGTGGCAGCACCCGAGGTGGAAACACCAGTAGCGGAGGTAGCAGGACCAGAAGTGGCAGCACCCGAGGTGGAAGCACTGGTGGATGCACCCGAAATAGAAGTGCCGGAAGCAGAGGTAGTTGAAGCAGGTCCCGTTGTGGCGCTAGTAGGGAAGTTGGTTGGCAGGCCCGTGCCAGTACCAGGAATTACATATGCAGTACCAGTCTGCTCCTGTCTAGCAACAACACCGGGACCAGGGGTGCTACCGGGAGGGAAATACAGTGTCATATCGTCTGCACCACCACATCCACAGTTAATCGTAGATGTAGTGTAGGGTCCGGTCCAGGGGTTTGTGACGAAGACAGGCGGCACTGAGATGAGAGTAGTCTCAGTGGCGGTGCCGGTAGGCTCGATCGTCAGGGTAGCGGGGTAGTCTTGGGGGCAGCCACAGTAAGCAGCGTACATGGTCGTAAGGGGAGGCGAGGTGGTGGTAGTGATACCAGGGCTTGTAGAAGTCACGCCAGCGCCCGTGGACCCTCCAGTGGCAGGGGAATCAGTTGAGGAAGGGGCAGTTCCAGTAGCGCCGGAGGAACCAGAAGCACCGGTAGAGGTCGACCCAACATTGGAACCGCCAGATGTAGAGCCGTTGGGATAAATGGTACTATAAATTGTAAGTTAGCTTTGTGTCTGTGCAACGTGTACTTGTGTGTAACATGAACATACGTAGTTCCAGTCGTGGTATGAACTGTGGTGTAGGGAATAGTTGTAATGAGATCCGTAGGAACATCAGGGACCGTCAACGTCACACCATCTGTGACAGTGATCACGGTCGGGGCAGTTACGTGGGTTGAAACCACGATGGACTGCTGCACAACGACTTCAGTTGGCTGAACCACTATCGAAGTGAGACCGTTCGGGCACTCGGCAGCCGCATAGGCCAAGCCAATACCGGCGGACCCAGCAAAAGCGGAAGTCTTCATGGTGGCGAGGATTATAATGAAATTAAAATGAGAAGAGAAGTGAAAAGAAAGAAAAGAATTAAAAAATTAAAAGATTGTTTCAAAGTGAGAGTAGAATCGAAAAAGGCGGGAAAGAAGAGAAAAGAAAGTGAGAAACGAAAAAAAAAAAAAGAAAACAGAAAGCAAACAGAAGAGAAGGTCCTTCGTGTCTGGTGAATTGCTGCGTGAAGAGAAGAGGGAAAGGTTGGAATCACAAAGCAGACGACGACCGGCTTTATATCTAGTTTACACACCTGTTGTTGGCCAATATTTTTCAGATGGGCATATCTACTAGCTTCCATAGCACAACCCTACCGTGCATACACTAAGAATTCAACTTTTTAGTCATTTCTAGGTAGAATGCCACAAGTATCTGAGATCCTCACGATGTAAGCTTGCTCAAATCAAAGTAAGGGCAGCAGTATAGGAGCCGCTATAGACTCCCTCCAAGGGCACCACCCCCACCCCCAACGGCCCTCGAGACTCGCCTAATGCTTGCTTGTATTGGGTCTGAAAGTCCCCCTCCCCCTTTCATTGGTGAGCAAGAAAATTGAGTCCCTTTGCGCTCTGGCTGTGGGTATGCAACATCATTCCAGTCATCCATGCCAACATGTACAGTCTCACGCCTTGACAACAAGCAGTGCTCCATTCCTAACCAAGCTGAGCTGGCGTGCAATTTTTGATTCATCCACGACTTAGCCCAGGGTCTTGAATTTCAGGCGAGCTACTGGTCAACAGCTCAGAGGAAACACTCCCACTCCTCAGACTCCATTTGCATGTTACCCCAAGTTGCCAGCATGTAAGTCACTTTGAAGGGATCAAGAAGTCCGCCTCACTTAGCCCAGCCCTAATATGCCAGGTTGCCACCAGAGGCTGCTCTTCACTAGACTGTCTGTTAAGGCCAGTATAGACAAAGAGCGGTCAAAGCAACGTTCCAGACGGGTCAGTCTCAAGGGATGTCAATGCCCTTCCCTTTTCTCGGCTAAAACCTTTAGGATAACAGGAATCAACCACAGTAACCTAAACCGCATCAATCTAGGGATAGGTTGTAAGCCAAGCCTAGGGCGGATTCTTCCGGAATAGAAGTAAGGCGCATAATCTTTACCACTACCACATCAATCAAGCCCGCAAAAACCCTCTCAAGGGCTTGACTTCTAGGCCCGATGGTACCTCAAGGAAGACGCAATTCCTCCCAAAATGCCCTTTCCCGCCACTCTGAATGTAGTTTGATGTGTCAATGTCTCGAAACGTATCTCAACTGGCTTGTTGTCAATTCCCTGCATCAGCATTCCGGGACACGTGAAGCACATCATGTGTAGGTCGGTGTTTGAAAGTCTAGAGAATGCAGAACTTGCTCGATAGCTTGCATCCTGTCTCTAGATACGGCGGTTCTAGGGTCGTTAACTCAAACTTGCCAATATTGGGACTCGAGCTGAATTTCGCAGTATCAGCTCGTGAGCAAACCGACATACATAAGGCAAAGGGTGCCGCGCCTGAACCGGACAAGAAACTCTTTCCAGCAGGACTAAGCTTCTCTCCATTTCTCTCTCTTTTCGCAGTTTGAAGTTTTGCTTCCTTTCTATTCTTTCCTTCGCTTACTCTTTGTCATAATTTGTTTTAATTTTTTCTTTCATTTCAAACTCTCTTTAAACATAATGTCTTTCCGCAAGCTTGCTGTCCTTTCCCTGCCTGCGGCGGTCACGGCCTATAGCCCCCGTGCTATGTTTGCCGCTCGCCAGGCTGTTGACAATTGCACTACAACGGTTACTCTTCCCCTTGTTACCTCTACCACGTCTCTCCCGGCTAGCACTTTTCCTCCCCCTGCCTCTGCCACTGGTACCGGTGTTTCGGGCACTGTCTCCGTCACTCAAACAATCAGCGAGGACTGCAGTGAGACTGGTCTTGTTACTACAACTGCTCCGACCGCTACAATCACTTCCGCTCCTCATGGACCCTGGACTACAGAGTATACCACTGTGTACGAAACCATTTGCGAAACTGGTGTCGAGACCGTCACTTACACGATCACGAAGGTGTGCACTGATGCTTGTCACCATGATCCGACGGCTGTGCCCCCTGGTTTCACTACCACTGTTACCGTCTGCACTGCCTGCGGTCCTCATGACGTGACAACCACTCTCACCATCCCCTGTGAGACTGGCGCCCCTGTAATCCCGACTCATGATCCCCAGCCTCCCGTCGTTGACCCCCCAGTCACCACTGCTCCTCCTTATCACACAACCTATGTCACTGAGTACCCCTATGTTTGTGAGACTGGGATTGAGACTCGCACTTACACCATCACTCAGCACTGTGAGGATGAGCACAAGTGCCATCGTCCCACGGATAGCCCTCCTGATGGATTCACCAAGACTGTTCTTGAGTGCACCGCTTGTGGCGAGGTTCCTATTACAACAACTTGCATCGTCCCAATTGAGCCCTCCGTTCCCGTCCCAACTGGCGGAAGCCATCCTGTTCCTCCGCCTCACGGCGGTAACCAAATGACCGGTCCTGTACCTCCTGCTGAAAACCCTGGTGTTGTTCCTCCTACCACCGGTGGTAAGCCTTCCAAGCCTGATGGGTCTGCTCCCGTTTCTCCTCCCGCTGGTGAGAACCCCGGTGCTCCCGTTCCCCCAGTCGCTGGTAACCCCGGTGGTGTTCCTCCTTCAACTGGTGGTAAGCCTTCCAAGCCTGATGGGTCTGCTCCCGTTTCTCCTCCCGCTGGTGAGAACCCCGGTGCTCCCGTTCCCCCAGTCGCTGGTAACCCTGGTGTTGCTCCTCCTTCCACCGGTGGTGAGCTACCCAAGCCTGATGGGTCTGTTCCTGCTAGCGGCAACAACGACCTGTCTGGTCCCGCCCATCACGGCCATGGCGATCACCGCAACGGTACTACTCTTGCCACAGGAACCTCCCCGGTCCACCACATTAAGTCTACGTCTGCTGCCACCTCCAAGAGCGAGCCCACCACTGCTTCCAGCCCCACCGAGGTACCCACTGAGCCTGCCACCGCCGGTGTCAGCGGCCGTTCTGTCGAGGTCCTTGTTGGCGCCGTCTCGATTGTTTTCGCAGTCTGCAACCTTCTTCTTTAGATTTGATGTTTCTGGCTCTTCATCGGCTTTGTAAACGTAACATCTCTTCTGTCCGAACCAGGCAAATAATACTTAGTTATTCCTCAATAAATCACAATCTCAAAACTCAACAAGTAATCAATATTAAAGACGCAGGGATCGTTTGAATGTCAATAAAGCCCCTGATTGCCACTAATGATTGGATAGCACTTCTTTACAAGGGTCCCTTGTCGAAATGGCGATTACCAACTTCTAGGATTTTGCTCGCTTGCGGCCCGATAGATCCACTATGAGCCCAACGTCGGGCTTTTTCTTTGTGAAGAAATTTGTTAAATGTGAGGGGACAAGTCACATGCATTAGGGGACATGATGCGTCACCCATCTCCGATTTCTTCAGCCGTCAAGCGCCGCTTTGCAATATTTTTTATCAGAAAGTGGTCCCTCGAACATAGCTGAAGCGAAATAAAGAAAATGTGCGTGTTTCTCTTGTCAAAGTTCAAGCACAATTCGGACCGACAAGAGCCAGAGCACGTAATGTTATGTTGAAAAAAAAGGCAACTGTCTTCCAGCCAGGTGTCGGGCAGTGTTGGTGGGCTCTCCCCATCGTCAGCAGATGTGGAATCGATTTATCGCAACACAATTTAGTTTGTTGACTTGGCCAGCCAAGCCCAGTGTATCATTGGCTGATAGGCGCATGCCAGGTCCGCCAGGTCCGAAAGCTCTAAGACGAAGTCAACTGATCCCATAAAAGCATGCATTAGCAAATCAAGTAATATAACGGCAACATAACTCTGGAGAAAGAATGTTGTGCATAAAGGGAAAAACACTGCCTGTGCACAAAACTGGGGCATGCCAAACAATACAGTAATTCAAACCCTGCGTGTTGAAGCTGCTGGTGGCAAGGGAGAGATAGGCCAAAGAGAAAAAGAGACAACAGAAGACGGCGCTTTTTTTCTTCCTTTTTCCAGGAAAAAATAAATCGCGGGGTGCAGAAGAACGCAATGACGCAGCAGCAACGCATATGACGAGAAGCCCCCAGAGCCGCCTTCGTTCTGCGACTATATGATGAGCTCAGGGCACGTATAACCACCCATAAAAAGCACACGGACACGGCCGAATAAAAGCGCCGCGAAGAATTCCGGTAGACATGGCATGAAGACGGACAGGCCTTGGATCCATTGTGGAGAAAATTGCAAGTTTGCTGTTTGCTTTGCGTATTTTGGCGATGGCTTTGGCTAGGCTGGCGTTATTTTCTGGGGATAGAATTTTGACTGGGGCATCAGGTCACTTTTCGCAAAACGAACTGAGCCCTGAATCGCTTCCCACATGTGGATACAAAGTGTTCTAGATAGGCAGGAGCTTTTCTCCACGCAAGCCCACGAAAAAAAGAAAACGTAAAATAAAAATGGCACATGACCTAAACCCTAACAAGGGGTAAAACGAAATTGGGCGACAAGGACTAAAAGTCAAAGGTTGCACAGATTTGCAACCCCTTCAGCCCAATGGCTTAGATGAAACAAAAACTAGGCCTGCAAGTGGCGTTCTGCATCTGCCCTGTACCAATCAATGTATGCACGTACGTATTCGGATAACTGAAGAGAATGTCGCCGACAGCAAGTCGATGACAGGAATGATTGACGAGGCGCTGTTCCTGCTTGCTCGATTTGGTAGATAGCATACGTCTGGGCTTGAATCAAACATCAGGAGTAAAAATGGGTGATGGAAGACGGCAGGAGAAAAGAGCGGTTGTCGTTGGCAGATGCGCTAGCAGGTACAATGGGTTAATGCAGCTAAGAAAGGCCTGAAACAAGAAGCTCACACGAGCTCCATGGCTAATGTACAGACATCTATAGTCGGCACAATAGAGAACAATGCGCCACTAAAAGCTCTAGTGAGTGAGTTCGCGGGCCTGCTCGAGTTTTTAGTGTCTCACCTAGTGTCTTGTTTGGCGCAGCGGCTTAGTGCAGCATGCATCGTGTAGTAGTGCAATTACGACAACAGCAGTGTTTACAGAGAGATTTTTACGGGATTTGTCGGATCCTTGTTTTTTGTGTTTCTGGGAGTTCGTTGGGCGAGCCGAGCGTCTCTTTTTTGGGGTTATATTCTCGGTGTATTCTTGATACCATGAAGAAATATCCCCAGTGTGTAAATGGAAAAGACCGATTAGTGCTACCCTACAGAGGCAAGATGGCTGGTGGAAAGATAGTGGAGCGAGGCGAAGAAAAGAACACAAGATGGAAGGAAGGAAGGACGAGGAAAAAAAGGAAAGGGCGAGGATACGGACATGTGTGTGTGAATGCATGTGCGCGTGCGTGAAATATAAAGCAGACAATAAGGCATAGCATAGCGTACAATAAATTGTGGTTGGTGACGGGTTTGCTGCAGAGAAAGCATTGAGCAAGGAGGTGACCAAACCGGAATTGGGGAGAGGAAGGAGAACGTGCTCTGACGCACAAATTCTGGGGGAGGGACGGGACTGGCTGACGAGAGATGGGGAGATGGCCAGATGAGAAGGAAGAGAGCGAGAAAGCGAAAGTGAAAAATATAAAAATAGAGAGGAAAAAGAGAAGAAAAAAGGGTCAATGGGGAGGGGAAGGTCAGGTGGAGTACGCAGTAGTTGCCTATGGGGAGAAGGGAGCTGGCTGGTTGGCTTGGTTGATAGCCACTGGACACAGAATGCTGGTGAGGGGTCGGGAGAAAGAACCGAAAGCAAGAGTAGCGTCTGGTTGGCACAGACTAGTGATGTACATACATACATGTCCATGCCTAAATCCGTACATACTCTTTCATACACACATAATGCGCACATGTTGCTGCAGCATGTACCTACGTACGCACGCACACGCACATGCACAGTATAGTACAGGATAGAATGGATATACACACGTGGGTACGTGTTAGGGCGACAAATGTCGTACACATGTACATACATACGTACATACATACTCAGGCATGTAAATGTAGCCACGAGGAAACAGCCTGTGTATTTTCGGCCAGCTGTTGCGTTGCGTGCAGTTGCGTGCTGGACATCTTTGGGTAACGTGTACTTACTACTGATACGAGGCTGAACTGGAAAGTAGGTGCTGCGAAATAGGTGGAAAGTTGCAGCCTACAGCCTGCAACTGCAGCATTTCTATGCTTCCTTTTTGGGCCGGGGGATGTGTTGGATACACTGTCATGGCACACGGTATACGTGGAGACAGACATGCCCCGTCTGGATGCAATTGGCTGGCCTTTTTGGCGCTGGGGCAGGAGAAAAGAGAAGAGAAGAGAAGGCGAAGAAGAAGAAGAAGCAGAAGAAGCAGGTGCCGATTGTGATCCCAGAGCAGGAAAGGGCAGGAAAGCCTATATCGAGCCCAGGGTAATGCGCTGTGCGGACACCTGAGTCAAGTAATTGCGATTGATCTACTTGGCCTATTTTATCTGTCTATCTGTACTTGTGTTGATGTGCGCCTTATTACTATTTGCTCTTGATAACTTGCTGGCTGTCGCTGTTTGAGAATGAACGCCAAAATGAATTGATTTTGAGGCCCCCCCTTCACCCCATCAACTTTACCCTCTTTTTGCGCCTTTTCTTCCCACCTTTCCTCCACCATTTGGCCAGTTGCATTGTGCAGATACTTTTTTATAAAAACAACAAAGGCCCACGTCCCACACGCAAAAGCCATCCGTTTTTTTCTCTCTTCCTGTTGCGATTGCCGCTTAATGTTATTTTATTCGTGATATACATACAGCACTTTGTCTTTCGCTCTCCTTTTCTCTCCCTGTTTCTCTGTTTTCTTCCATTCGCTATCGCTTGTCCTGGGCTTGTTCTTCGCCCCAAATCTCTCCGAACCCATCTTTTAATCGACAACAAGGCCAAGAGTCAGCCAGCACACAAACGCACCCTATTTGCTCGCACCGGATCGTTGATTATCCTAAGCCTCTCTATTTCCACATCTTTGCCTCTTCACTTCTTCGCTCTCCGAGGTGCTCTACGGTCTCCTGTCATCTTCGTCTTCGTCATCTACCGCCTCTTTTTCTTTTTTCTGGCCTCCGTATTTACATGTGAGTTTCTTCATTTCTACGCCCCTCCCGCAAATCCTCATGCTGTACGTAATTAATCTCCTAACCGTTATCATTAGGCCAGGCCCACACTTGACCCAATCATCACCAAACCACTACTGCAATTAGATTAAGACGCTTGTTCGCTCCAACCGCGCCGTCTTCTTCCCTCTTTCCGTCTACATTTTTCGACGACAAACCCGTGCTCTCGTTTCGCGCTCTTTGTCTATTTCTCTGCAGCCCAAAATTCGGCTCGATTCCTTGTTTTCACACTCTTTCAAGTCGCGTTTCCCCCCTATTTTGCTACAAGCAAGCTAGATCTTCTCGCGACCCAACTTTTCTTCAAGAATTTAGGCTGTCATACATTAACCCTAACCCTAAACAAATTGTAACGTCTGCTCTGCATCAAGCTGCATCTCGTCTTGCTTTTACTTGAGTGTCCTGCCGCCGAGGCCTCCCAACATCTCCTAGGAATCAAACCTCTACCGGATGACCTCTTCCGAAGACTCGAAGTCACATAGTACTGCAGATCTATTCGCTTCTACCAACTTTGTTGGCATCTACACGCCTCCTTGTCTCCCAGTTATCGGCACTGTTGTTGTTCGTCGTTGTGAGCCTCCCTAAAGACCTCAACCTCAGCCTGACAGTTTTTTTACATCATCCTGCTGCTGCCTCGTCTCGACTTTTTACTTTTGCCTGAAACTTTTTATATTTGAAATCTACCTATCTGCTTGTTTCTTTTCGGCTGGCGCGTTTCTTTTCCCGTCAAAATTTCCTTTGTCGCTTTATCAACCGACCCACGTCTTGTTCAGAATTCGCCTTAGGCTTCCGTTCACATAAGTTTCGGCGACTTTGCGACCTGTCCTTTCAATTCCAAGTCCAGCTAAAGTCTATTCACCCTCTCTTGTTTCTGTTTAGAAACAGAGCTCAACTTGGGCATCTTCAAACCCTAAGACTAGAAAAAGCAAAACTCTCGTCTCCGGACTAGAATCTTGCTATCCGTTGGTCTCCCAAGGCCTTCTCTCCCAAACTACCGACTCCGGTGCATGAGGGGTTATCCCCGTCCAGGAAAGCAGCCCGCGCAGAATCTTTCTCTTCGCACTCCTTGTCCAAGACAAGTTCAAGGGATTTGTTACCCCCGTTTTAGTAACGCCACCGCTATTTCTAGGCCGACCCGCTCTTTTTGTCCGTCTTTACCTCACGAACACTAGAGGTATCATAGGGAGGCTAGTTAGCATCTCACACCGTGTCCGTCCTTTTCGACCCATATCTCGTCTATATCCATTGTTGGATCATTGAGCCTCGGTTTGCTCAATATTAACGGCTAGTTGCCCCCCCTATTTTTTTTTTAATCCAATATCGTCCCCTTTTCCCGGAAAGGGGATATTCAACTGCACCGCAAAACTGGATTGTCCGTGTGGGAACATTTATTGCAATACCCCCCAGTGTACGAATAATTCTAATTCGCACACTACGAATCCTAACTCGGGCATCGAACGCGAGTTAACGGATTTGTTTCAAGATGCGGATACGAATTATCCGGTCTTCGGGCCTCCAAACTATGGAGTAAGCCTTGGTCAGGACTTCGAAGTCGCTGCCTATGTTCCATTCGGTAGCTGGTCCTCGCAGCCTCCGCCAGCTATGCGGGGCTTAACATCTGCCCCAATGGCCAACTCTGAGATGCCGAATGGACTCGCCATGCCTTTTGACTTCGAAACCGTAGGCTCCATGGCTCCAGGCTCTGATTCTCAGAGATATTCCTGCGCCCAGAATCCGCAGCGCCCCAACTATGAAAAGGATTTGTCTCGATGGGACCAGGGCTACAGCGATGAGAGTGGTGCATCTAACTGGCCTTCGGGGAATAGTATGTGGGGGGTTTCTTCTCTAGAGCCTCAGCTTGATGTGGGTCTCGGTTATGATATGAGCACATGCTTAGACATGACATCGCCTACTTTATCCACCATGTCCTTTGGGACAAACTCAGGCATGCCTAGCGCGCTCTTCTCCCCACTGTCTCTTCTGTCGGAAACTCCTAGCGATCTGTCTGGCCAAATGTCGCTTCTCCCAACTCCATCCACCACTCCGGTTTCTGTTAGTTCAGTTTCAAGCTCTGGCCAAATCTTCCCAGCACCTGCTAGCACACCTATTCGAACCGAGCCTGTGGCTGCTCCCCCACCGCCACCGCCACCTTTGCCGTCTACTTCTGTAGCTAGCACCCAATGCCGTTCTAGTATCCCAGGCTTTGGCGTTCCTTTGTCCATGTCCTTGTCGGAGTCTACTCACTCTTCAATGGCGGAACCCGTCCGCAAAACACCAACAGCCAAGCGCGTCGGAACCAACCAGTGCGAAACATGCGGTAAGCTATTTCAGCGTACTTCAGAACTTAGCAAACACCGGCGTTATCACCTCAAGGACCATAAGTGCACACATAATGGCTGTGAGGCGGCCTTTAGTACACGGAAGGATCTTAAGCGTCATATCAACAGTGCGCATAGCACATCTAAGACTGGCCATGTGTGCCGTATGCCCGGATGTGGGAAAAATGCGAGCCGGAAGGTATACAACCGCTCAGACAACTTTTTGCGTCATTTGCGCACGGCACATTTCCACGAAGAGATCGACGTGACGAATGCACTGCGAACTTGGTTAGATGATGGGCCTGGGTCGAACGACAATAACGAGACTGAGTAGAGGCAGGATAAACCAACTGTCTTTCCATCTGTCTTTTATTGTCCTGTCTTTTGCCATTACGTGCTTCTCTTGCACT
Organism: Ceratocystis ficicola; assembly: GCA_038407015.1. Taxonomy (NCBI): domain Eukaryota; kingdom Fungi; phylum Ascomycota; class Sordariomycetes; order Microascales; family Ceratocystidaceae; genus Ceratocystis; species Ceratocystis ficicola. The sequence continues at coordinate 14,295 of JAZBQP010000341.1, read as the reverse complement.
ATCTGTTTTTCCTCTGCTTTCTCCTTCGTTAAAGCTTTTTCCTTTTGTTTCCTAAATTCTCGTTTTTTCCCTTCATTCTTCCAAATCTTTTATACCCTTCCTGCTGGTCTTATCCTCTATTGCTTCTAGATCACCCTTTTCGTGGTAGGCGTGTCTTCTACTAACGTCTCGGATTTTGTTTTGTTTATTTTGACATCTTGTTGTTATGAGAAACTGACTGGTATGGACAAAGGAAACATTGGCCTGGCTTTTTGTCTGTTTTGTTTTGTTTCTGCCGTTTGCTTTATTTTTCCTTGTGTCGACTCTCTTTGCTTTGTTTTTCTTTTCCTTGCCATCTATCTCGCTATCTTTTGTATTTTCTTTTGTCTTGCTATCAACTTCCCAATTTATCCTAGAGGCGTTCTTCTTCATTGAGCTGGCCTGCCCAGATTTTGTTCTAGACCGCATTTTCCTACACAATTTCTCTTCCCCCTTTCTTTTTTCTTTCGGAACAAAAGTTTGCTTCCCAAAGCACTTGTTTTGCTTGCTTGTTTTTTCAGTTTTTTTTGCACTTTCTGTTAAAATATTGGGAAAAGAGCGAGTGAGATGAGATAAAAAGCAAAGATGGAAGATGTGAGCGGTCACATATCGTTCATTTCCGTCTTAAGAAGAAAGGCATCTTCTGCTTTGTCCACCTCATTCTATCTCTCCATTTTCTACTATTTCTCTACTCTATCGACCCTTATTAGACTAGGCCTGAAGACTCGGTGTCTTTCTGCATTTGCAAAAACTTGTTTTCAAATCCCAACCTTTAGATTTCCTTAGATCCTCGCCTACCTTTTATATCTCGTCTATTTGCTTGTGCAACGTATCCCCACACTCCTTGTCAGTAACCCACTTATGCTTGTCTTCAGTTACTATAGGAAATGCTAGCTGATGTCCATCCAAGCCAAACCAAGCTAGGCTCCAGGCGTTTGGTGCCTATGATGTAATTTTTGTGGTTATATGTCTCAGCAAGGAGAAGTAGCTGGGACTAAGGAAATGGGATAGAGACTTGAGATGGGAGTCTGTTGCATACATACACTTTGTAATGGTTGACCAAGCTCATCGAGTAATACAATTTCCTAGAATCCAGCCACAGCCAGGACCTAAGCTCCTATTGCAGAAAACCCTGCCTGGTGTTTGCTTGTCGTCCTTTCCTTCGCACCACCCCCTGTTTTCTTGGCATGGGCGGCGCATCGATTCTGTTGAGGAGGATTTCGCGTAAGAGGCTTGGGTTTGATTAGTATAACCTGTCTATCTCCTGCTAGCTTAGGAAGAGAAGGCAAAGCCTTGCCCTCTCCCCTTTGAACTAGACTAGCTAGCCGGCTTAGAAGCAGCCAAGGCCTTGAGGTTCTTCTTAGCCCTGTGCATAGGGGTACTTCCAGCTAGTTCTTTGGGAGTCACAGCATCAACAGTGGCGTAGTCTTTGTTACAGGGTTTCTCACTTGAATTCATTGCAAAATAACATTACTAATTAGGAAAACGAGGGCTAAGACTAGGATTATGAACCCAGTGACAATTTATTAATCGGGTCTCACCATAAGCCAGCTAGGCCTAGCCAATTCACGGCTCCTTTCCTCCAGCATGCTGTTTGTTCCCTTGTCCATGGAATTGTTTTTAGAAGAGCTTGCGTTTCAACCCAGCCAAAAACATATTCTTCTTTTGTTTGTTCACATACTTATTCGCATCTTCTGCCCACGAGCTGCTCTGGTCCGCCAGCCCACCCGCACCATCGTTGAGGATGTTCAGTTTTTCCGTGCGTTCGTTGAGCTGTCTAGTAAGATATTCACCCCAGCCCTCCTGGTCCTGTGCAGCCGCCCCGACTCGGGCCGTTTGGTTTGGGCCATTGTTGCCTGTGGCTGGTCCCTTTGATAAGCCTATTTGCTCGGCCTCGGATGCGGCCAACATACGCTTGCTAGGCGGACGATCCGGACCGCCAAGGAGCAGGTCGAAATCAGCAGGAGAGACATACTGCGTACCGGCCATCCACTGTAAATTAGAAATGGTTGGGCGTGTCGGAGTTTCAAGGTCTGGGTTGATGATGGTGTCTAGTGACTTGGGGAGAGCCCGGCCAGCACCCCATGCATGCATGACGGCAAGCTGGCTGGGCCCAGTCCAGGCAAAGAGGTGACCAGAGGGTGAGATTTGGGCGCTAGTACTGCGGCTGGGATCTATTATTTTCAGGTGGGTTTTGTTGATTTCTTTCAAGCCAGGAATGCTAAAGGCACGGGTGGTCATGTCGCCAAAAATGCCCACGATTGCGGCACCTTGGTTTTCCAGATGAGTGACATTAGCAGCATCACAGAAGATATCGCTGAATGACTTGGACGCCCCCTTTGAGGATGCGGGCTTAAAGATGCGCATTTCAGTTTGGGTGACTAGCGACGGAATCAATGTTAGTAGTGGCCGAGTTTGTGGAGCCTTGGTCAGAACCTGGGCGGATAGAAGCGCTACTTACCTGCAACCAACAGCCCGTGTACTTGCTCGCCATTACGGAGACCTGCCACGACGTTTCCTGTGGCTAGTGCAGGTCGACCCGAGTCTGCAATAATAGGACACAAAGCAATAACGCGATCGTTCCCGTTGATTGTGCCTGCCAGAGAAGCCGTGTATGTTTCATTATTAGGCACGATCTTGAAAGTGGCCACCCGACCTAAACTGGTGCCAACAAAACATAGGATGCTTGAGTACGAGTCGCCTTCTACAGTCATGACTCCAAACTCGATTGCAGTGGGCCATTCTTTGGAGACCGAGGCTGAAGATCTGTGGCTCTTTATGAATGATGAGCGCTTGTCTGGCTTGGAAAAGTCAGCTACTGATGTCGAGAGCATAACTGTCGGCCCACGCAGATCAATGATGCTAAACCCGCCGTTTTCAGAGCCGATAGCAATAAAGCCTACATCTGAGACTTTGATTACTGTCACGCGGCCCTGGTCCATCTGATACAGGCTTGATGGCATTAGACCAACTCTGAGGCTGGGCTCTGCACGTGGAATAATATTGGAGATAGTGCCTGATGCTGGTTGCAACTCGGCCATATTGTTTTCGATTCCAAGATTCTTGTTTTCGGCCCAGCGGAAGATGACTACCTCCCCTTGTGCTGTACCGGCAGCAAATTCGCCTGTTGACGAGGCCATGTCCATGGCTGACACATCAATATTTTCGTAGCGGTTCAGCGAGCGAGCCATGTCGACCTGTAGCTGTTCGGGGTTGTCGATTTCATCGCCGTGTCCTGAGTCCCAGATGCGAATAGTGCTGTCTCCATGGGCGACCTGCAGGATAGTGCGATCCTGATACACATGGCGATTCTTGCCCATGCCAGCACCGCCGCGCAAAATCGGCTCACCGGATTGACGAGACTCTGTCATTCCCAGCCAGCGCACGCGGCCAACCGAAGATACTGCAAATTTAGTTGCGTAAGGATGCACTAGCGATAGCGAGGGATGGAGTTTGTTAGTAGGTGTGATTGGATAGCCGGATGGAAAAGATAGAGTGACAAGTTCGCCCGAAGTTAGCAAGGCAATGATAGCAATGGGATCATGGGCACCAGCAAAATGTGGAGTTGAGCGCGGAATCAGGACATAATCAGCAATGACAGCGCCAACTGGAATGGGCAGGTTTGTCTGTTTTTTCGCCTTGAAGTGATCGGCAAGTACTTGCCAGGAAGATGTCGCATAGATGGGTGTAGGGCCAAGGTCGATAAATGTTAGACCCATGGATACATTGCCAACAGGGCACCCACCAGCCACTAGCAATCCGGTATCATCAGGGTTCTGTTTGCAGCACCAGGAAAGCTTGGTAAATGGTTCAACGGGGATAGCCGTCTGCGCATTACCCACTGGCTTGTTGACATCTACGTCCATTAGGCTGCGTGCCATTACAATGCGCTCGTCTTTAGGGTCCCAGAAGACAAGACTTCCATCATCGTGGGCTGTGACAACAAAGGTGCCTGATGGATGCCAGGCTGACTGCTGGATCTGGGGGTAGCGCACCAAGTCCATCCCCATGGCATTACCTCCTGGGGCATGTTGTGGCAGCATATATTCTAGGAAGGCTGTGGGCATTCCCTGCTTCAAGCTGTAGACCACGGCTCCGTGCGAATAGGTGATGAGAATTTTGCCGATATCACGTGGGTGCAGGGCCAGCCCTAGCAATGTTGCACGCTGTGCGGCGGGAGTAGAGCGTTTTTCCACAGCGCGGGCACGCCAGAAATTCGGCAGGCGGAAGTTGTTGGTGAGGCGCTCTCTGTCGAGATCAAAGGCGTAGATATCGCCGTGTGACGTGCCGATCAAGGCCCAGTCAAGCATGGGGTCGGTGGCCAGGGCAGACACTTTGCCAGGGATTAAGCAACTACATCGCTTATTACCGGTGTCTAAATCCCACACAGCCAGCTCTTCACGCGAGTCGACAGTGACTAACCGGTTGGCGGTGAATTGCGCAAACTGAATTGAGACTCGCTTAGCTGGCTCGATCAATCGCGTTACTCGCTGATAGCCAAAAAGCGAAATCGTGCCGGGGCCGAACTTGGTGTCGTTTGTTCCGATGGCTAGGATGGACTGGACTGCATCGTAGGCCAGACAGCTACAGATGAAAGAGCAAGGAGGTTAGTTCAGGGCATGAGACACGCATACATGGCGGCAAACACTATCCAGCCAGCCTCACCTGATCTGCGATCCTAGGCCGTAGCTTTCCTGGTAATCGAGCGCAAATGAATCGGGCAAGATGTGCTCCGAAAGGTCCTTGTCAAGGCCGACTTGTTTTCCTCGAAGAAAGCTTGACATGATTGGAGGAGCTGAGCAGTTTTATTAGAATGTAGCTTAGAGCCTGTTGATTGATCTTCAGCTGTCGCCGAAAGCTCCTAATGAAGATCTTTTTGATATATTTTTCGTCAATCGGGGGCTGTCGCTAGAAAATATTGGCGATAAAGAAAAGATAAAAGCTGAAATAATATGCGGGAAGTTGATGAAATCGAATAAAAGCCTCACATCGACGTCAAGATGTTCATGAAATCGTTGGAAATTTGAGAAGGAAAGCAAGGAGGGAAAAGACAAAAAGAGGAAAAAAGCTGCTGCCTTGCTTTCAAGTTGGTCAGTGTGATGTTGATGGTCGGCCCGTGTGGGAAAAAAAAGAATGATGATTAAGTAAACAGAAGGCATTGCATAGTGTATCTACTACATCCTTCTCTTGTACCCTAGTATCTTTTTTTAGGACTCAGGTGGGGAGGGGGGGGAGGGTCTGGTCTTCACAATGACGTCACTAATCGTAAGGCAGTAAAATAACAATACGGCAGTTAAGCTAGAACAGAACATCCACTAGCACCCATAAACTACTGGCGTAGCATGACATCTACATTCTTGAATTCTTATGTTGACTCATATCACTAGAAAATATTTTGCATTGGCACTACTCTTATTAGCTGCCGAGTAATCGCGATTTTTCCGGCTAATTCTCCAGACCAACGTGAAAAACCCTCATCGTCCAGCTCTTCTCCCCTCTTTCTGCTACACCTTAAATGTACCACATTGTTGACCTAAAGAACGTGTTCTCTGGCCGGCAGCCAAGTGTCTCCAGTTTCTGCGCCGTTGTATCTTCTCCCCTGCCGCCATGAATGATCAACTCGTGTTGGAGCTCCGAGGCCATGTCTCCCATACGCATCTCCGATGTTTTCTCGTGCGCGCGTGCTCGGTTACTCGCCAAATGGGCATAGTAAACGGCTGGATGCAAGGAAACAGGAGTCGTCGACCGTATATATTGATAACACTGGCTGTAAAGCATTTGCTGTAGATCATTCGGCGAGCATTTGGCCTCATCCATGATCACGTGGTAATGTACAGGACGAGCAGTCCCTTGAATAGCTGCATGAGAGCAGAGATAGAAGTCAAATTGGGAAGGATGGGTAACATCTCGTTCCACCAATGTACCTGGTAGAGGATTGTTGTTTCGATCCCCACGCTCAGGAAAGAAACGAATGTGGTGCCGCTTAGTGGCAATAATCACAGTGAACAAAGGGTCCAGGCCTTGTTTGCGGAAAAACTGCTTCATTTGGGCCACTTCCTCATCGATGACGTGCTGGAATTGCCCTTCAGACACACCATCACGAAGATAGTAAACATGCTTTAAGGGTTGTGGTAGACTCAAGTGTTGATAAAGGCGAGATAGCAAACCATGAATGTTGTCTCTAGTGACGATTTCCTTCCGGAAGCCATTTGTTTCAACGGCAGCGCCGTATCGTGTACAGTGACGATCGTATGACATCGTCATCGAAGCCATGGAAGGCACTGCCATTCCAACGGGCGCGTGGGAAACGTCGGCTCCAATAATGATCGTTGGCCCTTTGGACGATTTTGAAATATTTGGACCGTCAGGTACATGGCAGCTAATTCCACCAAGCTTGGCATTCACTTTCATGCAGACGTTCGAATGATACTGTGGCTGATTTTTGGCTACATGACTACTCTGCACGACTTGAGTAATCACTCCCAATGAGCAGTCACCAGTCTTCTTATATCTTTCATACAGACTGCTGCCCTTTCCACGAACTATAATGAAAATTATGTCCGGATGGGCACCACTCTGCTGGCGCAGGCTGTCATGAAAAGCCTTGAAGCAACCTTCGCCTTGTCGAGCACGGATCACAGCATTGCTAGCCACAATCCCGCCATGACTAGTAAATACTTGGCGGAATGTACGAGCAAATTGTTCAGCTCCAGGCTTGTCACGGCCATCGTCGCAAAAAATGCCCCAAACCCTCAAGGGGCGTGTATTCGGCTTGATAAATTTAACATTGCGCAAATCCCAGCGGCCAGCGACCTTGGGGTTGATTGGTCCAGTACCGTATGACAAAATTGGGTTCTTCAGAAGCTTTGCCTTGGTTTTAGTAAATCCGTTGTCTATGTCAAGGCCGAAATGTTTCATATAAGGATCCTGCCCCCAGCGTAGGGCATCGCGTCCTTGAAGAATGGCCTTTTTGCGTACATCAGGCCTGGTTACTGCGCATTTAATCATTTTTGCAGTCATTTCTGGATCCAATTTGTATGGATATCTCTGCATAGGAGAGACTACACATAACTCTGGCGGAAAGTATGTGCCACGTTTGGTAGTTTCTACCAGGGGCCAATCTGGGTACTTGAGGGTTAGTCCGTAACGGGTTCGAAGGTATTCAACAATGCTAACTTCACGCCCGTCGAAAGAGAACTTGTATGTTTTTGCGGTTACTCCTTCGGTTCCGTATTTCGGGCTAGCAGCGAACCCAAAGAGAGTGTGTTCACATGTCAAGCCCTCTGATTTCTGGTGCGGGCACCAGAAGCGAATCTTTTGGATTCGACGAAGAGCCTTGAAGGCCTGACTCATTGCAATACCATTAGGACCTTTGACTGGCTTTAGGGCAGCTACAATGCTAGTATTAAATCCTAAATACTTCTTAGTAAATATGTTGGCACAAGACGATGACATAATGAATGGTACACACTGGTTTGTGTTGGAAGGTAGGCCGAAGCCAAGTCAATCAAGGTGCCGTTTGAGGCCCAGAAGGCCGTGTTAGCTACATCGACGTTAATGCCAAGGCCAATACCGCCATTGATAGCCGACTAAACTCAAGTTAGTTGATTTGATGAACTTTTAGCTGCTATTCTGTTACTCACATGGTTTAGGCGAACCGAAGCATAGGTTCCCTTGGCACAGTTAACGTATGGAGCCAGGGGCTCAAGTTGTGCATTAGGCCGGTAAAAGTTGCGTCGAATAGCTATGTTGATTTCTGATGGGTATTGGCGAATAAGATGATCGAGGAAGTCTAATAAGACAAGGTAGGTTAGTGATGGTTACTTGGTCGAATTTTGCGGGCGGCGCAATAGAATAGCTCACTGATTCCTTCCAAAACGCCACTGTTCATGTCAGACTTTTGCAACACATAGGCCGAAATTAGGGACAAGTCTATAGCCGTTGTCAGTCGAAGCTTAAGCTCAAGCTTATTTTCACCCTTGTTGTTTGGACGGCCGGAATCAAGGTCCACAACAAATGTTAAATCGTTAACCTTGGTGCTCGACCTATACACTATCAGCTTTTACAACATACAATCACCAGGTTTGATCAAGAACTAGACATACCAGGCAAGCTTTCTTCCGTCATGAAGCCATTTGGGGCCATGCTTTTCTAGCACTGCCTTACACTCGGGCATCTTCCAGGCTTTGGCAATGAGGATATCGATGTTCCTAGGTTCCCGCTGGCCAAGAAACTTGGCAGAAACCTAGGAGACAGTAGTTAGTATCAGTTTGCTGTGTCTAGTGCATTCATTCTGTGGTGGTAACCTACATCATATTGCCAGATTTTCTTGGACTTGTCAAAATTCATTATGCGGAACTGATTGATTTCAATGTTGATCTCCGCTCCAACGGAGTTGTATCCAGGACGACGAGGATACACAATAGATGATGAAGGCTACAAACTTGTTAGATTCTCGCCACACTAGGATGCTGCAAAATGTCGAAACTCACATCCAAGTATGCTTCGGCTGGTAGGTCGATCCGTGTATTGCCACGTGCGCCCGACGGGCGAGGTAGCACGGCCGTACTCATTTCTACAGCGGCTTGTAATCGTAGAATGAATTATAGGCCGAGTGAGCAAGAAGGGAAATATGGTGACTACAAACAGCTACTTGTGTGTATGTAGCACATGAAGATGAGAGAGAACGGTTCTACGACAGAAACAAAGAAGTCAGAATTGTCTTCGAGATAGGCTATCGCAGCTCGTTTATTTTTCAGAACTTACAAGAGAAGAGGAGAAATGCTTCAATGTGCAAGATGAAGAAAGGTAGAAGTGAGGTGAGGCAAAAGTGAGAAAGGGGAAGAAGGAAACAAAAGTTGGAGGGACAGGGAGGGAAATGCAAGTTAAGAGTAACCAGGTTGACAGAAAATCTAGTTGGGCCCTGAGGAAAGTACCCAAAAGGTAGCCTAAGTTGTACCTTCAGACATTAGCTGAGTCACCCCTGGGCCGCAGGTAGCTTCCCGAAAGGATATAAAGATGATATCTGAGTAGATTATGTGTGTGTAGCTTCCTTGTTTGTCGTTTGTTTCCACAGTGTCGAAAAAATGTAGAGCACGATGCTCAACAGTAGTTTTGGCTGTTGGAGATATAGGGAAGTGGCAAACCCAGCATGTACTTACCAAGGGAAAGCCGCAGTGTTTGCGGAGGAAGCCGATAGGCAATGAAGACAATATGATATTTACGACTGCCCCGAGCTTCAAGGTTCTGTGCGGACACTGTATCTGAGTCTGGTGATAAGCATTGGAAACCAAACGTAGACTAAACAAGGTATGGGAACTTGATCATAAACTGTGTCCTTTTATGATGCGGACCATAGCAATGATCTCATCCCAATAGACTGCATCCTGGTCAGTATACCGCCATGTCAGGCAATTACCCATACAAACATGTCTTTGGACAGACACTATGAATAGTTGTAAGACATCAGACAGTTTAGCACTTATGCCAGCTTCATCTGTACTACCCCAAAGTTTTCTTGTGTATACTGTTTACGACAATCCCAGATATAACTAGCGGAATTTTCTGTCTACTGTTTAGTGCTGTCGTAGTGGACAAAAGTCCATCGATGGGAATAGCTAGATGAAATCATAGCAAGCAAATGCTGAATCCTGCTGTACTAGACGCTTGATGTCAACTCCTTGTGTTTTCTGGTAAACTTTAAATAAACTAATACACCCTAGAAATAACTCTCTACTCAACAACCAAGGTGCCACAGAAACAATAGGCCATGAGCATGTAGCCAGTCCGCGATAAGACGTGGGTGAAAGCATTTCAAGCATGAAAATTGGATGCTGTGTAGGATAGCAGGAGCCTACAGCCAGAAACCATCCAGAGCAGATATGAGTCGCAAAGGTAAACGGACATGATTCACTCGTTTTGTCTATTCTTGCTAAGCACCAATGAGCACCACGTACAAAATCATCAAACAAATGAAATTAAGCAAACGTTCCGCAACATAGCCATCGTACTTTAGCAACTTGAGTCAATTTCTGACATTGGTTTCACGGAATATCTACCGCAGCCTAGAAAGAGAAAAGAGAAAAAGAAAAATTTTACCAAAGGTCTAGCCACCGAAGGCACTTGCGAGCCGCCAAATTTCTAACCTAAGCACGCCAACATAGAGACGGATGGCTGAAACGAATATCCCAATCGAGGACAAATCAGATGATCAGTTAGTACTACTGGTTAGTACTGGTACCGATACTGTTCATCTGCTTGTTGTCTATAAGAGCCAGGCTGATGACCCCGTCGTGAAGATCCGCCGTCGTATTCCCCGTAGGAGAATCCCGATTGGCTCGTGTTGTATCTATGGGTGCCGACTGGACCAGCGGGGACTGGACGAGTTGCAGCCATAGGATCTTGTGAGGATTTCCATGTATGGAAATCAGGGACAGAGGTCGAGGTAAGAAGACTAATGAGACTAGACGGGTTGACTTTGTAGGCATCAAAAGAAGCTGCAGGAGGAAGTAATGTGAGTAAGAATGTAATGTCGCGATGAAGTGTGGAGCCGTGGACTCTTCTTTGCTGGTCTAGGCGACGGCCGGCAGCTCCTTTGAGAGGTGAGTCGCCACGAGCAAATTTTCGGGGTCGGTTGTCTTCTATCTCGTCATTTGGGTATGGCCGCTTGGGAGAATTCGTCGCACGCATGTACTGTGGGCCAGGGGATGCCTCCATACGAAACCCTGGGGCCGGGGTTTCACGCGAGGACGGTGGCATTTCCATCATGTGTTGTATTTTAGGGCGTTGTTGAACAGCAGGTGACACAATAATCTGAGCAGAAAGAGGGTCAAACTTATCGGCACGATCTGACACAAAACGGGTATGGAATAACGTCAACTTTGGATCTTCGGGGAAAAGCTCGGCCATGCGCTCTTCTAGCTTGGAAATCTGTGAGAGTTCTCCGTAGTGTGACTCGTAGTTGTGGAAATATTGGTAAAGGCTCTTTGCCTTGTAAATGGTCTCTGGCTTTTGTGTCAAGCGATTGACGCAGGTTTCAAACACAACACGGGCATCTATAAACACAGGTGTCAGTAAAAGGTCAAGAAAGTTGGTTGTCTACAGGAACTCTTACTTGTAGTATCATCCTTGGAGTGGAGGTATTTCAAGTACTCCAACATAAAGACTTCATCTTCAGGAAATAATCTAGCACCGCGCTCAAAGATTTTCCCGCCGACAGGGTCTTTGTAGACAACGGCCTCCAAGAGAGCTACTGCAACATAGACTTCACTGGTGAGACGGCCTCGTGTGCGTGCATCAGTGAAAGCCTGTCGAAGACCACCGCTGTGGGCACCACCTTTGCCCTGTATGCGGCGCATGGCACGCACGAGGGCAATCCATACAAAAGAGATTGTTCGATTCAGGAGCTGGATTCTAGTAGAATATGCATCCTTGATGAACTGAGTTTTCTGCTCCCGCGTAGGCTCCTGGGGGAAATTAGGGTTGGGCTGTTGATTGCCATTGGCCTCTTTAGCGGCTTCGAGTTGCTCTAGACGCGTTATTTCTGATGATTCTTTCTCTTTAAGCGAAGTGCACATCTCATAGAGCGTATCAAGAACTGCATTGTAAGGCTCCCTAACCGCAGCGGCAAATTTGGCCTTGTTAGGGTCGTCATCACCACTATGGGGGCTTGATTCAATGCGATCTGCATGTTTCAAAGCAAGAAGAACGCTTTCGGGGTTGGCAATGCGGCCCTGTGTCAGAATGAACATTCCCATAGATGTATTAGTAGAGACGTGGAGAATGTTGTTTGCGAAACACCAGTCAGAGCAGTCAGCCCATAGCTTGGGGCAGAACCGGAGAGCCATGAGAGCCTGGTTGTAGACATGGAGGATGCGCTTCTTGAACGCATCGTTGTCTTCTTCTTCCAGGACAAGAGGGTCGCTCTTTTCCCACTCAATCCACTTGTTCCATAGATCCACTTGTTCCATAAATTCGGTGTGTCCATCGAATCCAGCGGCAGGAGGAAGTCGAGGGTACGAATTACGGCTAAGATTCCTAGTGAGGCTTTCCAGCGCAATATAAGCACCCTTGGCCGTCATGTAAGAGGGCGAGTGTTCCTGGATAAACTTGCGACCCTATTTTTGTCATGTTAGCTTTTATACTTCCCGAGTCAAACAATAAGGTACTTACATTCATCTTATTCAACCCCATCTCGAACTGATCGTATTCTTTCCACATAGTATTAACGACGGATGTGGGGACGCTGATGGCACGCTGATAAGCCTTGCGAAGCTGGTCAGCCTTTTGCTGATCTTGCCAGGTGGTTCCACCGAGTTGGCCAGGTCCACTGCGAAGAAACTGGACATAGTCAATCCAGAGCTTGCCTGAGTCTTTATCGAGGCCAACCTTATCCATAACATAGTCGTAAGCTTGTGCAACAACCTTGCGGGCTTGTCCATTAGCATCATTTGTGAGATCGTTACGGCGTCGAATGTAGTTGAGATAGACGGTCCACAGGTCAACATCAGTGATTGTGACAAGGCATACGTTGAAAATGCGCTCTGCTTCACTAAAATTGTTGAGCGAGAGTTCCATTTCTAACCATTCAACGTAGCCGGCAGCCTAGAGGGAAAGCATTAGTATACTAGTTACCATCCACTTTTTTTCTTCTTGCATGAATACAGATCAACATACGCATTGTGGGAAAACCTCCAGAAACCGCTCGTATGTCTTGCGCAAATCATCGATGTTGTTAAGAAGCCGGTGTTGTGCAATGAGGCTAAGCCAGGCGTCCATGCCCCCTCGGCTATCTTCCTTGAGGCGGACTTCCAAAGCTGCAATTGATTGTGCGGGTATAGTGATGGGTGCACCAGTGGCAAACGTCATGGATGGTACGATGGGAGCCAGGTGCTCTTGGGGTTGAGATGAGGCCGTTTTCGCTTGCGACGGTGAGCCGGCCTCTTTAGGGCCAGGCGACGATTCTTCGGGCTCCTGGCTGTCTTCGGCGGTTTCAACAGACTCGACAGGATGATCGGCATCAACCACATTAGGCGTCACCAGAGGCTTAGAGCCCTTGTTTGTCTGTAATTCTTGCTGGGCGATTTCGTTGGGCTGTGATTCCTCCGCTGGCTCTTCCGGTTCATGAAGGTCTTCATCATGGTCAGGCTGGTTTGCCGTCTTTGGCTGCTCACTGCTGGCATTGTTCTGTTCTTCATCGCCATTTTCATCATCGTCAGACACTTCCAGAATGAAACCGCCAGATGTTTTAGTTTGCGACTTTGACTTCACGATCATTTCGGAAGGGTTTTCCGGGATAGGAATAGACTCGGGATCATAGTCATCATCATCATCTTCTTCTTCACCATCATTGGATTCATGGTCACCACCACCAACAGATGGTGGTTCTGTTTGATGCTCACTAGGTTCATACTCGTCTGATCCATCTACATCCATCTCCCTCGGCGACTTCCATGCCAAGTCTACAGCCGTAGCCTGCTGAGCGTTTTCCTTCTCGTCGGATGACATGGTAGAGTTTCGGGAGAGTGCTTTCCGAGCTCGTATGTGCGCACGTGTATAGATGGTTCGTTGGTTTTGGCCGACTTGGTAAGCTTCGCAATAGAGTAGTCGAGATAACCTTGGCGCAAGCAAGATTTCTGTTGGATCGCGTCAGTTTTTGAATAATTTGCGAAACACACGTCCGCTCCGTACCTAGAAAAAGAGCAAAGGAAATGTCCGCAGGTTTTTTCTTTATAGAGCAGATATGAGTCGGCAAGTCCTGGAGGTACGCTATAGCAAGAAAACAATTGATGTCTGCTGGGTGATGCGCTCACAAGGCAATAAGGTAAAGCTAAGCTGTAAAGAAGGACGAGAATTTGCGCAAGAAAACCCACAAGCGAAGCAGCCCGAAATCGGATGTGTATATTCAAGAGAGACTTTCACTGCAACATGCCACGCAACCAAATCGTATCGGGTGAGGATAAGTGAGGATAAGGAGTGAAGAGAAAAGAAAGATGGTAGGCCAAGTCTCTGTTAGCTAGGAGCAAGACTTTCATGTAGCGTGCAACCACTCACAATGGGAGTCAAAAAATGGCAGAAAAGTTATTAAGGTTGACGTATTGAGATTTAGCGCGCGCTAGGCGGTGAGGCTTTTGGTCACGTGACACATGCGTCTTGTTGTGAACTGATTCTTTTTGATTGTTTTTATGTGTTGTATTAGACTAAGTTTTCTGTCTCTGACCGAGTAAGCCCACAAAACGTTATGTGTTGTGGGCTTACCCGATGTTCTACCGAATAGGG
>JAZBQP010000033.1:0-116689 GCA_038407015.1 Ceratocystis ficicola | reverse complement strand
ATCCGCCCCCCCCCCCCCCCCCCTCGATTGGCTCTGTGCGTCCCTGTAGTGATGCGAAGTCTCAACCACACTGCGGTAATACCATGTGACTAACCCACAGCACACAGTTTTTGTTCAGTCCTAAGAAACTATGTAGATAGACTAAATAAAGGTTCTCCATGCGAAATCACCATAACAGCCCCCGGCTCCCCTACACTCATGTATGATGTGTCTTTTCGACTTGGCAGATTTTCACACATGAGCGTTGCACTTTTGCCATGTCCCCGATCTGTCATGTCGATGCGCTTCTTCCTGGACTCTGTGCTGGGAATAAGCGACACAAAATATGCATACACCAAGTGACGCGCCAAGCACTTCATGGGCCACATATCGGAATGTCTAGTCCAATGTAGCCGAGGATCGCGCCTAGAGTTTCTGCAGAGAGTGACCAAGCAGCGAAACAAGATGACGCAGACTGTGTGAGTAAGTAATGTTGTAGCCATTAACATCAGGCTACAGGTATTAAAAAACAAAATAATTTGCCATTTTATTAGCTCACTTAGCATGTTGGTAGGTAAGTAGAGTCGAGCATTCGGTTATATCGTGCAGAGTTAGCTGCTAGGAGAGAACACACTTGCAAACTCGCATGTAGCCCTTCACCCATGCATTACGAGAATCACAGGGCATCTAGTACTATCTGCGTGCTAAGCTTGGACCTCAAGTCATGTCGGTAGAAACGGAATGGCCAACCCCGGGAAACTTTGAGGCCGTGCGGGACCAACTGGATCAAGTAGAATGAGAAATGGCGAACAATGACAGCCCAGAGCAAGATGTTTTAGCATTGCTTGCCTTGAGTCTTATCTCTCCTCCGCCAACCTCTGAGTACTTCGACCATGAGATGTGCTAGATTGGTCCTTGAGTATTTTATATCAAGTTCAGAAAATAGTCTGTTCATTCTTCTCTACATTTATACCCACCCATTTTTCCTCAGATAGAAACCCCGTCTTATCTGTTCGCCCGAGCCTTCACCTGGACACTCATGCAAGTTTTCTCGGCACACATACTTGGGTTCACACTCACGTTTCCTTTCCTGCTCAGTCATTTTCTAGCAAAGTGTTGTGGTGATTTGGCATGAGGAACTTTCTACTTGGTCTATCTACACATTTTCTCCGGACTGAATGCAAACAACGTGATGTAGGTCAGCCATGTGTTAGTGCCATGGTGTGGCCGAGGCTTCGCATCACTACACACACAGCTCAGTTCACATCTTGTGCCATATCAACTCTCTCTTGCTATCTTGATCATACCATTTCACCGTAGACCCGGCATCCTTTCAATTTGCCATCCAGTCCGACAATTTAATCTTAATTCTGGCATTCACGAAGTCTATCACTGCATTTCATTCTTCAACACAGAGGATATCCCAGCGCATTCTATTTCAATGCACCCAACTTGCTTCCCCGGGATCAGGAGCTTTTCCCTGGCAGACACACTGACATTGTCGAAAACCTAATTTATCTGACTCCAACATTCCATGCGTTTTGGGGAGCTGGGCTGTTTGTTCTAGAGCCGGTGTCATCTTCTTCTACCTTGGTTACTGTTCGATTTTGGTGGATGCACGACTTGCTCAGTCAAATTACAGTCAACTTGCGTTATCTCGGTCCACGCCTTCGCCGATACTATTACTCTCACAATGGCCTGCAAATATTGACAGGTGACATCTTGCAGTTTGGGTCACGTCAAGATACCCCGGCCCCAGATTTTACTCTACTCAAGGTCCAGTATTTGATGCAGATCATGGGAGTACTATGTAGGGCTTCTGAGCCAGATGAGGACGAAGAGGAAGAAGACGGCGACGTTGAAGCTCTGCAGATAGAACATGTTACTTTAACAACGCAAGAGGATGTTGAGAAATGAGGCAATTGGGATGTTGGTTCTTGTGGACGGAAAGTATGTCCCTCTGGCCAAGATTGTATAACCAACTGTAAAACCAATGATGAGGAGCTATCAAGATGCAAGAATCGCGCAAGTTGTAAGAACTTGGATAGCAAGAAAGTCGGACTAGTCACACAGATCTTTTAAGAAACGTGGTGGCGAAAGCTGACATACCATTTGGCAACTAGCAGGTTTGTAGATGGACAAGCGATTTCACGGAAGAAACAGCCTGGCTAACGATGTTGCCATGTCATCTTTTAGCATTAATGACGTCTGTGTTTGTTTCAAGTACCACGACATCTGCCATCCTGTCAGCATCCTCAGTAGGTTGGATGCCCGCACTTCATCGGTCGAGTCTCGCTCCATTGACAGCTCGTGGCGTCGGCCCATCATGATGCAATCAGCTTATGATCAAAATGCAATAGGTGTAGTACAATTGTTGGTAGTAGCTAATGCAAATATGCATACATGTTTTGACTGAGAAGGTGTCATACTCGCCCATTCCGTGCCACGAATGCACAGTATAAAGTTACAAACGTCTGACATAATGTTAGACTGGGTAGATTGAGATAGTGTGTGATATTTCCTTGCCAACATAGATCAGACAACACGCAACTGTTGGCAACATAATGACACACAGAAGTTGATGTTTGCCTCACATGCACCAAAGCATGTCACTACCATGGTTTTCCATTAGCGACGACACTAGATCATTTTTCAACCATCTATTCACTTCGTAATCTCCCTCCCTACTCATTAGATGCAAGGCTTGTTGCTCTTCACTATCTTTATCCATCCTCCTCTATTTGTCAGCTACACCCCTGCTTCCCATTCTGAGAGGACTATCCCCCAGCTTCCAGGCGACCTCCACCTCACTCTAGTCTAAACATGCAATCGTCTCCTCTTTGTTTTGCTCTCCCGAACCGGCTAAATCAGTGCAATACTTCAACTGCTTAGTTACACATGAAGTCCCTGGTATAGGTAACTGGCTGTCATGAGGCTGTTTTCCCGAGCGGGAGCTGGCTGATATCATAGTAACATAGGCTTAAGAGATCATGTTTCAGAGTAATAACTGAAGTCCTAACATGATGAACATCCCTTCCTTTCTACATCTCTTTGTGCAAGAATCAGCCATACGATTGGCCAATCACAGTGCACAAAGTCTGATGCTGTTGGTTCTTACATGATGAGCATGTATTGTTCCACAGCGTACATGCACTACATCGATATCTTCACTGAAGCCTTGGGCTTTGAGCAGTCGAGAGCTCGTATTGAGATAGAGCCACAGGTTTTCTTATGTTCTAGAATTAGAAAGTAGTAACAGCATCAAGCATAGGCTAGGCCTGGAGGTTGTTGATGACTGGGGCGAGCATGTTCTAACAGTAAATATTACGAGGACGCACTGAATGTCCTAGAATGAAGAGAAGAAGGAATGAGTGACTGATGATTGTGCCCATCTAATTCTTGCTGGAAGAGCGGATCTCAACCGATTTATACATCTATACATGACTACCACACCATGTCTAGACTACATACATAGGCTCCGATGCTAACCCTAACGTTTAGACGATCTGGATCAGGGTCAGCTACCCTGACATGTGTTTGTTGCCAAGAACCTATTGACCCTAGTTAACCCTAACCAACCTGGCGCATTCAATATTCCCACATTCTTTCTAGAACATCGTTGCTTCCTCTTTGGTATATTCCATGCCTTCTCTTCTTGTAAAATACCTCCAACGCTTTGTGGTGGAGGTCAACCATTTTATGGGCCATCAGCCACACTAGTTTTAGAGGCGGGGGAATGGGGCGTTGTGTCTGGAGCACCACGCGACATCATGCCACCTCCGCCCTACATAGACTTCTTGATGCAGACGATTTAGAGAAAAGAAGATACGAAAGCTTTTGGTCCTTGGCTTATAACCCCCGCCATGGCTGACATGCTACAGCTGACCAAGGTGCGAGCAACACGTCCCTGGGCCTATCTACAACTTTCGATGAACACACCACCAGTCATTGTCGCAATGTTCTCGGTGAATATCCGTTCAAGGGCAGCGCTCCGGAATCTGCTATAGTACTGGTCATTGTTGAGACTGTTAAGAGCGTTCACCACTCCCACGTGCCCGTATTCGTGACAACGATCTAGGGATCCATTATAGAACCAAATCGGCTCGTCTTTCGAGACAGCGACCCGGAAGACTTGTCTGTTCTCCTCTTCGTTTGTCCGAGTGACCATAATCCCAAAAGCGAAGCCGCCATGGACGAACTTGCAGAGGCTGTCAAAGGAGAGTGCGTGCCTGGGTCAAAGTGAAACTCGAGAACCTCTCCAGCCTCGGCTTCCAGGTCAGGGGGGAAGAAGCCATCATTGTTTACAGCGATGCCGTGGATGGCGTCAGCCTCGGCTACGACCCTGCTAGGCTCGTTGAAAGTGGCTGACCAGGGCATACCAGAGCATAAACCCATGGACTCTCTTTATGCCGCAGGCTCCTTTCTACTAATACTCTGGACAAACCCGGACACACACACACACACTACTCGTTGGCTGTAGGCTACCCTAGCCACCTGTAGGGATTTGGAATTACCACCCGCCAAAGAGCCTACAGTCGCAAAGAGTTCAGCGCTGCAGCATTTCGTAGCAAGCGTCGTCGTGTAAGCTTACTGGATTTCTAACTCTTGTTCATAGGCTGGATAGGCACACTTGCATGATGACGAGTAGTCTCGCTTTTTTGATGCCTTTGCACGATGATACATAAAAAGGCCCGACTAGATGTGCAAGTGTCGTTAGTAATGGCCAAAACGACACTTGCTAATGCAACCACTACCATCTTTTCACTTGACTTGGTCGCTGTTTGTAGAAATTCCAAGCACATCCCTCGGTCCATGTAGACCAGCTTGCCTGTTTCCATGAATTCAATCTCCGAGATCTACCGAAGCACAAGAAAAAGATGGAAGGCGCAATCCCGCGCAAAATACTGTCTCTTAAAAACCTAGACAGCCAAATGTGCCACTAGGTTTGTGCAGGCACAACAGCGCCAGCAACTCATACTCATCTCGTAACCTTCTGCCCCAGAGGCTGCACGGCACTTGGGATCACATCGCATATAGACCTTACTAGGATGTCAGTCTCCCGCATCCTGCCACAGCTCGTAGTCAGGGTCTTTTTGATGCAGCCAGACTCGGAGAGGGTCTCACGAGCTGATCTCTGATTTGCTTGGTTGTCAATGGGTAGAAGTAAGCACATCCTTCAATTAATCTAGCTAACTTGACTGCCCAAAGGTGACAAAATGGGCTCTATTGTGCTGGCTCTAATTAACTCCTATGCTCTTGACACTACGCCGGCCAATTTCAACGCTTCAAACTAGCTGCAGATCCGGGGCTTCTGTCTGATCAAGATCTAGATGGGGAGCTCAGCCCAGTAATTCCCAGCCCGCCACAACTAGCTAAAAGAGATAGAAACACGTCCTTGGGCTTATCAGCCAAGAGTAACGCGAGTACCACCGGTCGGAAGTAGGATGATCTCGGTGGTCAACTTTCTAAGAGCCGCTCTCTGGAAGTTACCGTAGTACTGGCTGCCCGTGCCAGGAGCGTTCACTACTCCTACAAGACCGTTGTTGTTGCAATTTTTCTCGCCGCCTTTGAAGAACCAGACTGGCCCTTTGTCTTTAAGATAGACCTGGAAAACCTGTTTATTCTCCACTTCTTCTGGCAAAGTAACCAGAAAACCAGAAGCGAAGCCACCTCTTAGGTACCTGCAAGGATTTTCAAAGGAGGTTTGCGTAACGGAGTGAGAGCCTGGCTTAAAATGGAACTCGAGGATGTCTTCAGCGTCGGCTTCAAAGTCGCCAGGAGAAAAGCCATTGTCGCTCACGGTGATGGTGTGAGTGGCGCCAGCCCTAGCGACAACCCTGTTAGGCTTGTTTCCAGTAGTCCCCGACGGCATGGCGAGAGCGCTGGTAGCAAAAGCAAGGAGAGCAGTAGTCAAGCGCATGTTGGGCGAACCAAAGGCTAGGTGTTAAAGTGCCAGATTGGAGAAACGGACTTGAGTGTGTAGGAAAGACTTTGAGGGTGTCTTGGGAAAATAAATCAGTAGAAAGGCGAGGGGCAGTCCCAACAGAGGTAGGTAGGCTGGCCCATGCCCTTTTTACATTCTGTAGAATTCTCTCTACTTCTTCAACCCTCATTTCGCCTGATTCCATTGCCCACCCACCAACTGAGTTCAGCGTGGCATGAGGTCTATCCACGCGCAGCACACAAACTACTTACGATGCGGTGCAAAACTTGGAAGCTGAGCCAAAAGTCGTGAATGTGATCCATCCACTATATTCTCTCTACTACCATGGTAGCAGTAGCCCCCGTACTTTGGCAAGGGTGTAGGGGCCCGTCAGACGACCTGCAGCGTCAAGATGCTACGTAGTGCAGTGCTAAGTGGGAAGCGCACCTTGGTTTTTTGATGAGCTTCTCCTCTCTATACGCACGTGCGTGTGCGGCAGAGGAAGCCGGAGCAAGAGGGCTTTTGCTTTGGTGTCTTCATGGTCACATTTAACGACTTGTAATAGAGAATGCGTACTGCTAAAAGCACCATCTCATCAATCAATCACTTTGCACAGAAACATCACCTCATGTAAACTAGCTCATTTATCTGCATATATGTAGTCTATAAGATGTAACGATGTATAAGAAACAGCAAAAGCAAACACACATAACCCCCACGCGAAGATTTGTAATAGCAAATAACAAAATCACTCCCGTTGCTCTTTTGTAGTTTCGCCCGCCTCGCTGCTTGGTTGGTACAACGTAGATGACAAGAATAAGCAACAGTCAGTAGAGACATCCATCCTAACTCGCTCTCGCCTGAATGCCTGATTGGAGCTCGAGGTCGAATAGAGGGTTGGCCAGGATCGTGCCTCCTTGAACCTTGTTTGGGTTCTTCGTCGTGCCCTCATACGACCGCGCTTTAGAACTTAACTTTGCCACAGTATCAGCCTTTTTGGGATACAGGTTGATTCCTCCAACAGAGCCGTATTTGTAGCATTGGTTGACGGCGCCGTTGTAAAACCAAATAGGGTCCTTGCTTTGGATAGGCACCGTGAAAACGTGCGGGTCCTCGTTTTGATACAAGCCTACTATAAAGGTTCCAGAAGAAAAGCCGCCTTCTATAGGCACGCAAGGATTGCCGTAGGATGTTTGAACCACAGAGTTACGGCCTTCGTCAAAGTGGAACTCAATCAGGTCGCCGATATTGGCCTCAATGGTGTTGGGCGTGAAGTGGTCCGGCGAAACCTTGACCTGGATGGTCTTACTTTGGCTTCCCGGCTGGGAGACGGCCATGGCTGCTGAGGTAGCAGCGGCTGCAAGAGTGGCCAGAGTGAAGCGCATGGTGCTGGTTTGATAATAGGGGTGAGGAGGGATGGGAGGATGCTAACAATGAGAGAAGATGCTGATAACGAGGGAAGAAGGTTTCAATGAAGCAAGACACAAAAACTATCACAGTGATGGCAAACGCGCAGACGGGTAGACGAGTTGGTGTCAGTAGTTAGTTTTTGCGTGCCAGATAGAGAGTGGGTGGAGGGCATCTACACTATTAATACCTCCTACATACGACCTCTGCCCTTGTTGTCCACCCTTAGTTATTGCTTGAAATGACCAAAATGCAGACGACTTCATTGTGTATGCACCGTTGTGTTAGTGCATATTCTCCCGTAAACCTTGACACACAAGCCCACGCGCACACACAGTCTGCATTTCACATGACAACGCTCAGGTCAAGGCAGGGCACCGGTGGGTGAGCTACGTGGGCTATGCACTACGGACGGCGAGAAAGGAGAGAGGGAGAGGGAACGGCATTTTAGAAGGTAGTTTGCAAATAAAGACGTAGGAATAAATTTGTCTTTTCTTGGGCCCGACGGACAGGTGTGGAATAATCCCGCCGACCCGGCGTTCGCGAGGACAGTTAGACAAGCGAGGGCTTGGCAATGCTTCTAACCTCCTTCTCAGCTCCTTTCGCCTAGACCTTTCGCCCCCATCCCACAGTACCCCTGCACATAGCACATCTCTTCTACTGCTCTTCTCCTCTGCATGTGCAAAATCACGCCTTCATAGCCTGCCTGGCTCTGCTGCCCTGCTTACCTTCAAAGCACCGGCCGGTCTTCTAGCCAGTTGTACACCGAGTCTATAGGCCATTGCGCCTACAAGCGGAACAACTGTCAAGTACTGCAAAGGCTACTTGGCCAAGCAAACGTATCCATCTTCCCGTTTCCGCTCGGGTTTTGACGTAGACAAACTGTTTCCCCGCTTGTTTCGTCGTGCTGGCTTACTCAAACCCTCAAGCAGCTTTACAGCGTGTTTATACGTTGAGCATTGCCAAATACTAACTACCCCAATGCCGTTAAACGACCTTGACATCTTCAGCGCTATTGCTGACAAGAAGAAAAAGGAAGAAAAAAAGAGTTGCAGAATCGCCGCTGAGGATTGTGGCCGGCCTCGTTTTTGGTGGCATATGGCGGGCCAGCACGCTAACCACCAAACCTGATCGATTGTTAAGCAAGGCATAGTTATTTATCCTACTTGAGGGCAATAGAGCAAAGGCTAATTACTCTTGGGCCGCTGAGTCTCCCCTCCGATCGTACACTTCCTTCACAGACCAATTCGCGCATTATCAAATTGCATGGTCAGGGCATCCTTCTTATGCTTAAGAGTATTTAGCTTGAAATCCAGCATGATAATTACAATTCAATACGCTACTCTCTATGTGGCTTCTAAAAGATTAAACAACTCAGGTATAAACATCAAGTCCGCATTCATAACCCAGACCTATCCCGCCAACACAACAACAGCTCTTAGGCTTTAGCAGGATTAGCAGAGGGAGGTTTAAACTCGCCGCCCCGAGACACAGTTGGGTTTTCGGGGGTTCCCTTAAATGAAAGGGCTTTAGACTTGAAATCTGAGAACGCCTCTTCGCCGTTGTTCATGCCGTTGATGACGCCAACATGGCCGTAAACATTGCATCGGTCGGTGGCGCCGTTGTAGAAAGCAATGGGCTTGCTATTCGTGATGGGCACTACAAAGGCCTGGCTAGTCTCGGCGCCACTGGTTTCGAACATGCCGGAGGCAAAGCCAGCATGCCGGAGCTCGCAGGGAACATTAAAAGCCGACTGCACCACAGAGCCAGGGCTACCGCTAATGCGGAACTCTACTGAGTCGCCAACTCGAGCATCAAATTCAAACGGCTGGAAGCCGTCGTCATTCAGCGTTACTACAATAGTAGTGGGTTCTTTGTTCTTGGGTAATGACAAGGCCATCACGGATGTAGTAGCTCCCATGAGCATGAGGAAAGAGGCGAGCGAGAATTGCATCACGGGCGAACAGAGAAGGAAGCTTGTGTGAGATTTGAAAGATAATTTGATCGGATTTCTGGAAGAGAGGTCGAAGCCAGGTATGAGATGAGTAGTCTGAACAGATGGTGTAGTCCAAACTGCGATCACATTGTCGTGTGGAGCTGTCCGCATATAAATACTAGAACCATATTTATCGACGTCACAGCGTGTCTCCCGCTCAAGACCAGGCCTTGGGGCAGCCGCAGCTAATTCGAAAGGGGATCCTGTGTGCCAGCACGATAGCGACCTTGAGAGGACCTCACTGCATTTACTGCAAGCTAGCATGTTTGGAGGCACAGCCGCAGGCATTTTATTTCTGTCTTTGACTAGTTGAGCTTTTGTGTGCTGCCAAGTGGCCAAGCAGCAAGCCCAGCCATATTTAGGCCTATTCCTTTTCCTTTTCTTTCTTTTTTTTTGGTCGTTTTCCTCGTTTAGGCATCATAGTCAGAAGCCCCTGGCAGAAAGGGGATCAAGTATCAAGCCTCCAGAGCAAAGGAGCCGGCCAAGACAGGGCAGAAGACGTGAAACAAGCGGAAAAAAAGGCAAATATAGAGACAGGCCACAACAGCAGACCAAGCTAACCAAAGGCGTCACACAATCACAGCATGCCTATGTCGCATTTTTACCCTTGTGCCGCCTGACATGGGCTAAAGATAGTGTCAGGACTTGTTGCTTGTGTATGCATATAGCTCCTGCTGAAGAAACAGAGACACACAGAGATACCACCCAGGCTATAATAGCAAGTAATTCACATGTCAAAACATCACATGTCCTGTCACCATCTGCTGTGTCTGCTTGGAAATGCTCTGTCATTAAGTCTCTATCATGATCTAACCCTATCCCACTAACATGCAAATAACCCTTATTCAATGTCATCATACTTAGGGTTAGCCTCAATGATGCCTCCCCGAACCAAGTTGGGGTTCTCACTGATCCCGTGGGATGTAAAGACTTTGGCCCTCAGCTTGTCGTGCGACTGCTCGGTGTCTTCTTGGCCGTTTATGACGCCAACAGCGCCATAGCCGTAGCATTGACTCTTGATGCCGTTGTAAAAGGCGACGGGGTCGGTGCTGGTGACCGGCACTACAAAAACATGCGGATCCTCGTTATCATGAGTCTTGGTGTTGTCCACAATGAAGGTTCCGGAAGAAAAGCCGTTCTTCAACACCTTGCAAGGGTTTGCAAAGTCCGACTGCACAACAGAGCTGGTTCCCTCGCCGAAGTGGAACTCGATCGAGTCTCCCAATTTGGCCTTGACGCTCGATGGCTGGAAGCCGTAAGCGTTTAACTTGACCACAATTCTAGCAGGTTCTTGGCTTTCAGTGGAGGGATCAGCTAGCACAGAGGTGGCGGCTACTGCGAGCATGAGAGAAGAGGCAAGCTTGAACTGCATCGTGAGTTGTGGGCAGAATAATTGGGCGAATAGAGAAGTGTTGGAAGGGTATGGTGTGGTGTAGAAGGGAAGCTGAGCAGAGACTTGGCAGAGATTTGAGGGCAGGCTGTCTGTCTTTATCTATTGGGATAGACGGCGCGAAAAGTGATTCTGACGCATGGCTCTTATGTACGCTTTTTCCAGAACTTGAACGTACACTTCTATCCATTCCATCAGCGCATGTACACGGCTCGGCATGCGCATCTCTCGTCTACTTCATGCGGAATACCGTTCCTGCGGCCGTTGAAAAACTGCTGCATGGGCACTTAGACCACGAGACAACAGCAAGTATGATGCTATCTTTGAGGGGGTCTAGTTCTGCAGTATGGCCATAAGTACAATTCTTTTCTCTTTGGTTCTGCTGTTCGAATCCTACTTGCCTACTGACTGACTGGCTGTGCCCACGCTTGCCAAGTGGCATAATCGCAATCTTGACGCACGGGGCTCGCCCATGGTCTTCCATTAAACGCACATACCAAAGCTTTCCCAGTCTTTGCTTTGCTGTTGGTTCTCTGCCCGGCTCCCCAGGTTTTCATTTTCCGCCCTACAATATCCCGCTGCTCGGGCTGTCTGTTCTCCCTGTTCTCCGTACTGTTGAGTGGTGAAGATGTCTTCATGTGACGCATTGAAAGGATAATAATATTAATTTGGCTTTACCAGGTAAGCCTTGGCGAAAATCTGGAGTGAAACATAGAAGAAACAACACAACAGGCCAAAGTGCGCAAGGTAGGCAAATTTCATGCCCTGCATCAAGGCATGTTATGTCTATTTGACATGTTAGCCATGTTGTCTACCGCAGGCTTGTCATCGCCATGGCCAGCTTGCTAGACAGATAGGCGTTGTGCGTGGGCGAAACAAGATGCTGGAATACATACATGTGCGCGCACACATATCTGCACACATCCATAAGCAGCCAGAAACACACGCACGCGTGCTGTAAGGCAGGCGGGTAGATGTACGGGTAGATGTAGCTTCATTTAATAGTCATGCTCTGCCATCCAGACAGTTCAAGCCATGTCCGCCCTGTCGCGCATCACATGCATGCCCCTGTTTGCAACGCAGAACCAATACAGTATTTCACAGTCTATCGACTACTTGGAAGCAGTCCGCCCAGCTCCTTTCTGTCTGCCCACCGCTCTCACTCCTCATCCTCCCACATGTCGTCGTCCCCGCTTTCTCCCTCGTCCTCACCATTGCCCTTGAACTGCTCGTACTCGTCCAAGTCCATGTCCGAGTAGTTGATCTCATCGTCATCGTCGCTGCCCTCATCCACACCCTCATCGCCATCCTTAGCCTGGTTCTTCTTGCCCTTCTTCTTTTCCAGGTTGGCTCGCTGGGCCTTTTTGCGCTCCTCCTTGGCCACCCGCTTCTTCTCCCACTTTTCCTCAAGTGCATCGACCTCCTCCTTGCTCTTCTCAATGTACTCGTGCCACAGCACGCGCCCACTGCACACACCCTCCTCCACCTTGGTCAGCCTCAGTCGTAGTCGTGGGCCTAGCTCCACCAGCTTTACTGCCCGCTTCTCAACCTGTCCAGCCTCGTCATCGGCCGCATCGTCATCATCGCCGTCGCCACCGCGAGCAGCAGCCCCAGCAGCAGCACGGCGAGCACGTAGTGAGACCTTGCGTGGCGCGTTGTCCAGGATCTCCACCTCGGCGTCCGTCTCGGCTTCACTTCCGGATGTGTAATCAGACACGTATCCCTCGCCGTTCTCCCCGCCAATCATAAAGTCGGCAATGTCATTCAGCTTGCCGAGGTTTGGCAGGCCACCCTTGCGACTCTTGGACGAGAGCAGCTTTTCTGCACGTCGCAGTCGCCGCAACGGCCTCGATAGGCCGGCTGTTTTGGTAACAATTGCGTAGTGGCGGAAGTTAAGAGTAAAGGCATCGTCGTCCTCGGATGCCTCTCGGTTCAGCAGCAGCACGCGACGAATGGTCTTGAGGGGTGTTGTTTGCGGGTTGATGGGTGGGAAGAGCGACTGGAAAACGGTGGTAGTCAAGGACTCGAGGTGTTTGGGAATTTTCTGTTCGTGGTCTTTGGCCGTTGAGAAGTTGTTCATGACCAGCTGCGATGCAGTGAACAAGTTAGCCGACACAAAACGTTAAAAAGAAAACAAAGAGCTGCGCAGAGGACCGTCTGCTTCCTGTTCTACTACTCACCAGAGGAGGCGCTGCATACTCGCTGCCACCGCCTAGCGGGTGTCTTTGAGACCTCTGAACATCCTTTGCCAGTGAATATCTCTCAACCCGGAAGTTCAGTGTCGGGCCACGCGGCGTCACACACACGCGCATGTTGGTATTGCCGGCATCGCTGCGCGAAAACGTCAT
The DNA here is from genome assembly GCA_038407015.1 of Ceratocystis ficicola. Lineage (NCBI taxonomy): Eukaryota > Fungi > Ascomycota > Sordariomycetes > Microascales > Ceratocystidaceae > Ceratocystis > Ceratocystis ficicola. The sequence continues at coordinate 103,646 of JAZBQP010000033.1, read as the reverse complement.
GAGGTGCGTGACACCCAGTGGACCGCACATAGTCAAGTAGTCACGCAGCCGGTTGGCACGTCGTTCCTTGAGCCGAGTCGCCGTGTTGGGCTCCATTACCCGACGCACGTCCGTTACGAGCTGGCTGATGCTGGAGCCCACCTCGCTAGCACCAATACGAATGACCATGTTCTTAGGAGTCTTGATTGTCGCGCCATTGCTAGGCTTATTGTCCTTTGAAAAGGCCAGCTCCGGCTTCATATGGGTTCTTTTCTTGGATCTGCGACGGGCCATTGTGAAGGAGAGGATGGAGGGGGGGATGGACGAAGGGAGAGGAGGGGAAAAAGATATTAGACAAAAAAGGTAAGTGATAGGAGCTTCCAATAGCAAAGCACGTCAGCCAGCAATTGTAATATTCGTTTTAAATAGTGACCAATTTGTTACGGATCGTTCGATGTAGCTTTCATGGTTTTCCCTATGCTACGCTTCATTTGGAGTCTCGAATTTTTTTGGCGGGGCCCATGATAAGATAAGATAAGATAAGATACTATGTTTGCTTATTAATCAGATCTTGTAGGGTTGCAGTAGCATGCGAAGACTTTATAAGAGAGAGGTACGAATCCAACACTGACATAGGTTGACTGAGTAAAACTTTTATTTTGCGTCCAGCCGGCGAGCGACACCCTCAGTAGACGAAGAGAACTAAATGAGAATAATAAAAAATCAAGGAAGAAAGGAGAAAACATAGATTGGCCAGAGTACGGACCACTTCATGGCACATATGAACTTGCCCATACATACACATACAAAAACACACACACACACACAAAACGCCATGCAGAAATGATGAGGAAATCAGCGAAGCGGCGATAGAGACAGAGTCAGAGGGCTTTTTGAACAAATAGGAAAGAAAAGTGCGACAGGTGCGAGGTAAGAGGCCAATGTCCTGTGAACCCCATGCATAAGTCTCCTGCACTGAAAAGTGAGCGAGCCTGTAAACACAACATACCCTCCGCTCGGTACGTCCATCGCCCGATGCATTTCAAGGCCAGGAGTGCGCTCTGATAAAAGGGCATGCCGTCCTTTGCGTCATAGAAAGGGAGAGATAGAAAAGTACAAGGACGGAATAAAAAAAAGCCAGCCATGACTGGCATGAGATTATAGACAAAGATATACAAGACCAAGGAATGGGCTTCGATGCAGCGCTATACCGAGACGCTATAGCAGCTGTCAAGCAGTGCAGCCTCAAAAGCTGATTCTGGCTCAAACTCAAGCTCGTCTAAAAGTCCAAGAGTCAGCTCCACGTCAACATGAGCACTATCGCCAATAGCATTTGTTGAGGCTACTGCCGCATCCACGTCCAGGTCGGTGTCTTGTTTCGATGCCAGAGATGCAAACACACTAGGCGGAAGTTCCTAAACATTGATGCCAGTAGGCGTAGCATCCGAGATGCTGCGTTGTCTCTTGTGACCAAGAGACGCAATTTCGCTGGTTGCCTTGCGCTTTGCCGAGACGGTGTCAAGCGGGCTGGTAGTAAAGTCCTGTGATGGTTTACGCCGCCTAATCGGCGTCAGGGGTACGCCACCAGCCGCTTCAAAGCGACCAGATTTGATTCCCTTAAGAGCCATACTATGGTAAGGGCCGCTGAATGATAGAGAGTCTTGGGAAGCTTGTGAGCTAAAAAGCAGTTGCTTGTCGATTTGATTACGCCGAAATGACCCGACAGTCAAAGGTGTGAGATGGTGCAAAACGCTGTTGTCTGTTTGTTGGTTGCTTGGATTGCTCGGTCTAGAAGGACTCATTTCTCCACTAAAAGCATCAAGGTCTTGGAGATCGCCATCTTCAGCCTCGGAATCGTCCTCAAAGGCTAAAAAGTCTTCGAGATTCAAAGACTTCTCGCCTTCTTCTTCATCGCCTACAACGTCTGAGTCGAACTCTTCTTCTTGCGTCTCAAAAAGCGGATCTAGAAAGGGCTCATAACGCATGTTGCCTTGCAGGGGAGGAAAAACCCCAGGAGAGGAAAAAAAGGCATTGTTCAATAGGTCGCTATGCATGGTGCCAGCAGGTGAGGCGTCGCTGACAGAGGTGAAAAAGTCAAAATCACACATATCACCCACGTCAAACTGCTCTGGAGATATCTCCATTCTGCGTCTACGATTGTCTGGCGTAAAGATCATCATCTTGCGCGAGTGCGGGTTCGCCACGACAATGGGCTTTTCGTCCGACTTGTCTAAGTCAAACGACGCAGCACGTGGATGGCCTCTACGGGCCTTGGCTGGCCGGTCTGTTTCGGAGTCGGTGGTTCGAGGGGCTTCGGGTGTTCCGTGGCGGACCTTGCGACGTACAATAGGCTCAGGTTCGTCTTCTTCGGTGGTGTCTCCATCAGTCTCGTATCCATCCATCTCATTCTCGGTAACATCAAAGTTCATTGTAGTAGCATTGGCAACAGCAATCGAGGCATCCTCCACTTGCTGACGGGTAGACTGCATGGAAAAAGGCGCATTTATAGAGGCAGACTGGTCGGTGGTATTTAAAGAGTCTATCATGGGCCCAGGAATATTGATGGGCATTTCGAAGACAAAGGCAGATTCCTGCGAGTTGGCGCCGTTGGGTGTATTTTGCTGCACACTGCTTGTTTCATATGGAGCGTTGAAGTCCCAAAATGAGCCGGAGGAACATGAGCCATCGCTATCGTTCTCAATCTCGCGTCTAAAGTTGGGATCAAGATTGCGCTGCGGGATGAAAAGATCGGGGAAGAAGTTGCCGTGGTCTTCTTCCTCGTCAGTGTCTGTAGAGTCTGAATCGCTGGAGGGTACGTCAAAACGCACTTTTCGGACATGAGAGGAGTCTTGAGTCAAGTCTGCAACGGCAGCAAGAATCTCATCTTCGGATACACCGGCCCAGCTGCTGGTTTCGTCAATGTCGCCATCGATAGATTCGTTGTCCCCCTCAATGTCGAGTTCGATCCCAAGGTTGTGGTCCACGTCATCTTCCATCTCAACTTGGCCATCTTCGTCTTCGTCGTCTTCTTCATCGGCTTCATCGTCTGTAGAATCAGCAATTGCAATATCGTCTTCGTCATCATGATCGCCATTGCCGTCCAGATCATTTACATCCAGATCGTCGTTGTCATTGTCATCTTCGGTAGAGAGGTATGGACCTGAATTGCCGTCCAAGCCAGTCAGATGCTCTTCCTCGGCCATTTCGACCTCCTCGTCGTCGTCATCTGAAGTGTCGGTGACATCCTCAAGTGCTGAGTAGCCAGAGGTATCACTAAGATCTGAATCATCGGGAGTAACTTCTCGTCTACGTTTTTTCCCTTTTCCGGGCCGTTTTGAAGTTTTATTTGACATGGCAGAAGATTTAGAGGCCAAGTTTTTGGAGGCCAAGTTTTTGGAGGCCAGGTTTTTAGAGGCGGTAGACTTTGGGCAAGATGGGTTCTTGAGGGCCAGGTTTTTTCTGGCGGGGTTTTTACTTGGCATATGTTTCCTAGCAGCTGAGCTGATATTTTGCTTGCGAGCGGTGTTTTTGCTTGCGACATGTTTGCGGGCTGTCTGGGGAAGCACAATGGGCGCCTTTCTAGGACCGGTGGTCTTTCTAGGAACGACCACAGTCTTTCTGGGAGGAGCCAGAGTCTTTTTTGGCGCTATCGTCTTCATGGTTTTGTAAAGGCAATAGGTGAGAGTAGGGGGAGTGAAGCAATAGATGGTGGTACGCTTTGTGAGAAAGAAACTTCAGATTCCAGTCTTTTTTGTTCCGCTTGATCTTCTTGAGTAGTAAACTCTGGCGGTTATCTGTTGAGGGTGTTATGGTGAATGTATGGTCCGCTTCGTTTGTTTGCAGCACGAGTATGAGCTTCTGGGGGTCGTTTGCACTAAGGTGGCAGAAAAAAGGTTTTATGGTGGAAGAAGGGGGGAGGGGTCGTGCTATCGCAACAGATTTTTGATGTGAAGCGTTTTGTTTCTCCTATTTGACAAAGAGGTAGGGAGAGGTGAGAAAAGAAAGCCTAAAGAAAATGCAATTGCTAGACGAAAGATTTTGAAGGAAGGGGAGGATGGAGAGAGAAAAAAAAAAGAATTCAAGCTAAACAAGCGAGAGGAAACGGGGAAAATAAAGCAATAAATTTGGGTTGACGGGTCCGTCTTGGATGGTCTTGAATATTCTTGGTTTGTATGGGGCGATCAAGGTTGTCTGTCGTTAGGTCGATGGACTACGGGACATACCAAGGCAAGGAAGGCTTTGGTTAAGGCATGTCCCGTAGTGGCGATTTACAGAGCAGCAGCAGTTAACATTGGGATATAAAAAGATGAGTATTATAGGCGTGCGTGAAAGTGGATTTCAAAGGAAGCTGCGAGATTGGCGGCGGCCGGTCGGTGGGGGTTGCTGGTGGTGATAAAACCTAGCGACGGATGATTTGTCTGGGGAGGAAAGGCAAAAAGAAAGGAAGAGAAAGAAAGAAAAAAAAAAAAAAAAAAGAGGAACGGGACGGAGACTGTGACGTGAGAAAATAAAAGGGAGGGATGTGAGGGGTGTCAGCAAAAAAGAGAAGGTACGAAAGAAAGAAAAAAAGAAGCGGAGCAGATAATACCAGGAGGCAACTACAACAAACGGACTGAACAAAAAGAAACAGTTGCGGTTGCTTTATTCACGTGCTTTCAGATGACAACTAGCCAATTACAGTATTACACACATACGGCTTTACCACTACCAAACTCCAGCAATAAGCAGTTGCAAAGACCACGAGCTACAGTGGCATAGCGCGACTGCCGCTTGCGGCTGATTGCAATTGCTGCAATTGCCTATTCCCGTCACGCTCTATCTAGTTTTGGCATGCACTCTCTGTTCCTAATCTAAACCGAGAAAAAATTTCGTCCTGTTTCCATGCTAAAAATTTTCATTCCCCCTCGCCTTGAAGTAGGCAGTTGCGGCGGTTCTGAGATGTTAATAACGTGCCGCCACTACCTGTGGTAAAAGCTGCAAGGTTTAAAACCTTTTTTGTGGGGAATCATCTCGTGGCTCAAGTGCCTGCCGCCTTGTCGACCTTGATTCCTTGTTCTGAAAACCACCAATCACAGCGTCTGGTTGTGTACCTTGGATCACTTTAGATCATCTTAGGCCACCAACTAAGGGGCTGCAGCCAACCAATGGTGGCCTGGATTTGGCCTGCTAGCAATCTAGCTTCACAACACCAGTCCAACGGAACGGTGAGCCATAATGCATCAGATGTGAGAGATGGACACTCGCTATGCTGACTGTGATTTGTACTAGGCTCTGTGTAGTGCCGTGTGCATCTGTCTCCTGGACTCGCGATCTCCCCATGTGTTATTATTCATGTACTCTATGCACTCCTTTCATTCTTGCTTTGTTCCTCTTCCTAGTCATTTTTCGTTTCATTAGATTACTTCAGCCCCCTTGCTTGTTCCTTGCATCTTTTTCTATTTCACTACTGTTTCTAACTTTTGTCTCTGCCCTTTTTTCTCTCTATCCCCCGCGCCTGTTGTTCATTCTCCGCACTGGTGCTTCTCGCTTAGTAGAAAGGCTCATGATTCAAATGTTTCTGACCTAACAGCCCCAATTATAGCGTTCAACCTTGAGCTATGTGACGACATTACTGCAGTTGGCCCTGGCCCGGCCCACGATCCTAAGGCCACAGCCACAGCCGAACACTCGACTTGGCCCCTCGCCCCCTGCCATACTTCCATTCGTTTGTTTTCTTCCATCTACAATGCGTCATATTGTTTTGCAAGTCCTCTGATACACGCTCCAGGCGCCAGACCATGCGATAGTCTTTGAACACTCCTAGCGACACGACCTCTACGACTCTATAAGTCTAGACGTCCTGGCCGGCTAGGGCTTCTTTTGTGACTTTGGCCTATTTTCTGACCACTCTAAACTAATTCTATACTAACCTGACCCATCGTTTGGTCGCTTCGATAGTTGGCGAAAAGCCTTGACCGCTACTTTTAGCCCCTACTTTAGTGCCCAGGGTATGTATAGACTCAAACAACTCACGGGTGACAAGCCGAGCAAATATGATCAAAGTTGACGCAAGCCACAAAGGGTATTGGTTCATGTGTTTGCGTGCATGTGTATCCGTGTCTGCCGACCTGTATAGTATTTTCAAGTTTTCTTACCCTGCATGCATGTCTCGTTTTTCGCCTCTTCTCCCCTCCTGTTATCCGCTTTCTCGCCAGAACCTACAACATGCAAGTCTTCCAAAATGCCCAAGTCAGTGCATTTAACCACAGCGCGAAATCTTAAGCACGACGACGTGGTTAGTGGATTAGCCAACCGTCAACATCGTTGCACTGGCCGGCTAGTAGACGCTGCAACGTCGACATGCAAGAAGCACGGCCAAAATCAGGAAGCGACCAGACCATCTTTTCGTGTGCTGGACGTAAATCACCGTCTTTGTCTCCTTCGTTGAGCACTCGAAAATGCTGCCCTAAAAGTTAGCAGCAGCATTCTCTGACCGCCGAATCATGCTGTCGTTTGTAGAGAAGAGGACGAAAGTTGCCAGAAGCCTGATATGAGATTGGCACTTTGATAAGAACCTGATAAGATCCCTGGTCGGTAGTGGTTATCACCCGGTGTTTAGCCGGGCCAACGTCGCAAGGAAGGTACACACTTCAAGGGATCCTCAGCAAGCAATACCGAGAAGCCAAGATCAAGTTTAAGGGGGTGGTACTAAGGGACATGTTCAAATTTAGCACACTTGCTAGCTCCGATTAGTTACTACTGTTCTACTAGACATGTTCTACGAAGGCATGCTAACAACAAGTCTTACTTAAGACTTCGGTTTAAAGTCTGCAACTTCCATTTTTTCTACTGACAGCTGTCAGTCATAGTCACCATGTGCCTGCCATTTGCCAAAGCCCATCATGCTTCTGTTGCCCAGCAACGCCAGGATACCAAAAGTCAACAAGGTATTTTAGCATCATGTGTTGCGCTACGCCACGTCTTCTTAGCGTTGACCCTGGTACAGACTGCACCTCCTAGCTCAGAAACTTCAGCAAAAACAAAGCAAGGGAAAACTAGCTTGTGTACCTGCTTCTCATCTGCTTTAACCTACTTTAGTCCCAGCATAACTGCGCGCCTCGTCTAAACTCTAGTTTCCTTTCTTTACAATATTGCCATCTTACACTACGAACCCTAAGGGAGCACCGCAGATGTTAGATAGTTGATGACGTTGTAAAGCCATCTATCCTAGCACGACTTCCATCAACACGACATCCCTTTTATTTGTATCGCCCACCAAGCTAGTATCAGCATCTCCCACATCATGGCTTCCGACAAGCAGGCCAACCTTTTTCAGGTCTACCTGCGTCTGCGGCCGCCCCCTGCTAGATCCAGCGGCTCAACCCGTTTTCTTAGCGTTGAAGAACCCGAACAAGAAGATCTTTTGCCAACACACATCACAATCGATCCGCCAGGCGACCGGCGCCGGGCCATCGAAAAGTTTGCCTTTACGCAAGTCTTCGAAGAAGCCTCGACACAACTAGACGTCTTCCAAGATACCCAGATTTTGCCATTAATTGAAGGCGTGCTGGCCCCTCAAGGCGGTGAAGGGACTGATGCGTTAGTGGCGACGCTCGGTGTGACTGGCTCAGGAAAGGCAAGTCGAGGCAATTGCCAATTTTAACATTCGACCCAGCTACTGCAACTGCCTAATTTAGTTCATGACTGCTAACCTCTGATAATAAACCTGCTTAGTCACACACCATTCTTGGCTCCAAATCTCAGCGCGGCCTGACGCAGCTCTCTCTTGATGCTGTTTTCCGCGCCATTGGCCCTCGAATTGCCGATATCTATGACAGCCCCTCGCTCGAGGCCGAAGTCCAAACGGCGGACGCCTCTGAAGCTGCAGTTACCACCGCTGCTACATTCATTGACAATGTATATGGAGACCTGAGTTCCTCTCGGGGTAGTAGCTCGCGATCAGGAACTCCCATGTTTGTAGGCACACACCCCGCCTTAACTACTGATAATCACAACCAACCACACTTGCTGTGTGTCTTGCCGAGCGGTGGACCACAAGAGCCATGCAACAGGCAGAATGACCAGTCGTCTGCTGCCACGATTGACAAGCCCCTTCGATTCTTTAGTCAGAACTTGAACCACAGCAACTCGCGCAACAGATCGGCTTTTGCCCAGTGGCACCGTACTAGCATGCTGACACAAACCCAACCGACAATCTCGTTTATGAGGACCACTTCCTCAGCTAGTTCTCGAAGACATACTAAACCAAATTTACAGGGTGAAACATCAACCACCAACCTCAACCGCCGCTTTCTTGCACAGCCCAGCAATCTCCCCACCAAGCCCGACATCAGTCCCTGGGTAACAATCGCCTCCGATGAAAACGCTGAATATTGCGTTGTTCTATCCATGTACGAAGTATACAACGATCGCATTTTTGACTTGCTTACACCACCCATCAAACCCCCTGGAGGAAAGGAGCCCCGTCGTCGGCCACTGTTATTCAAGAGCACAGAATCAAGCCCAGACCGCAAGGTAGTTGCTGGCTTGAGGAAGGTCATTTGCTCAAACTACCATGAAGCTATCCTTGTTCTGGAGGCTGGCTTACAAGAGCGCCGTGTTACTGGCACGGGCAGCAACAGTGTCAGCAGTAGAAGCCATGGATTCTTTACGGTCGAAATCAAGAAGCGGAAGATGAGCAGACGTTCAGCCACTTGGGCTGGGAGCACCCTAACTATTGTTGATCTAGCGGGTAGTGAGAGAGCCCGCGATGCCAAGACACAGGGCGCTACTTTGGCCGAGGCCGGCAAGATCAATGAGAGCCTGATGTATCTTGGACAATGCTTGCAGATGCAAACTAGCAACAAGCCCAATATTGTACCCTTCCGCCAGTGCAAGTTGACTGAGCTTTTGTTTTCCAACTCGTTCCCCTCATCGCACATGGCCTCGTCCTCCCGGCCGCCACAAAAGGGCGTAATGATTGTCACGGCTGACCCATATGGAGACTTTAACGCCACGTCTCAAATCCTGCGATACGGTGCTCTTGCCCGCGAGGTTTCTGTTCCCCGTATTCCATCCATATTCTCCAATCCCGACTCTACCTCATCAGCGTCGGTACGGTCGATTTCTCCTAGCGAAATACTCATGTCGCCTCCCCCAGTGGTCAATAGCCGCCGGCCCATGCTACACCCACCCCAGAAACCCTTTCGCACACCCAGCCCTGCCCATATTGCCCAAACGCAGCACATGGATGAGCGGGGAACCATGGAGCTGGCTGCACTGGAGATTGCACGCCTTTCAGAGGAAATCGAGGCCTTGCGAGCTGATGTAGCAGCTGAGGCTCAGGCTCGCCTCGAGGCCGAGGCCCATCTTCTTACGATGGAAGATAAGATGCTGGAACAGGAGCAAGTCATCCGAGAAGAGTGTGCAACGGAGTTTGACACACGACTAGAGCTGGAATTGGCGCGCTGGAAGACGAATCTTGCACTAGAGCAGGAGCGTGGCGAAGAGCATCTCGATCGCAAGATCGAGCTTCTTGAAAAGGGCCTTGCGCTTGACGAGCTCGAGGAGCAAGAGAACAAGGAGAACGTTCTGATTGAAAACCTAGAAGAGGAAAATGAACGTCTGCGCCGTGAAGTGGCCGTCATGAAGCGGGAACTCGCCCAACGCAGCCCGACAAAGCGCGTTCCGCTGGGTGAGCGTGAGGATTTTGCACCGGTGATGGGCGTACGCGAAGTTGGTAGCCTGAGTAAGCGGCTGGAGAAACTGCGGTTTGGCGGGGAGCTTGCCATAGAGTCGGGCCGGTCTTCGGCGTCGTCTTCACGAAGCGCAAGTCCAAGCATTGTGGGAGCTTCGGGGGCAACGGGCCAGCAAAAGAGGGCGAGCATGCGCAAGATAGTGGCGAAACGACGCGAAGAGGAGTATTAACGAGAAGAAGACGCGAGGTGCGAGCGGGACTAGCTAGAGTAAAAGGTTTGTAGGTGGAGTAGACGTGGTTGGCATGGCATGTACATGTCACATCACGGTTAATGTTCGCTTTTTGTATGTCTCTTTTTGTTCTCCACTTGCATGCCTTTTCTATTGTCGTGGCATGCCTTAGATTGGATTGTTGACACTGCATGTAGAAGAAAGAAGAACATTGATTGCTTAAACGCACCAGTCGTCTAGATGCATGTTGGAGTATACTATATATGTGTGTGTATTTGTAACCTTACTCTCGCTGCAACACCGCAACCAGTCCCATTAACCCCAGCATAGCTGTCTTCAGCCAAGGGTATTCTGAGAGTACGATAGTTACGTAGCCGACAAACGGGATATAACCAAAGACGCTCCCAATGATGTCTTTACGCACTAGAAAGTCCTGGCCGCGTGCGTAGAGATCCGTATCATCACCATTGTTGTTGTCACCTTTGGTGAGAATCTTGGCTTCGGGGCTGTACAGATACAGGGAGGTAGGGCATGGGGGTTAGCAAGAGTACTTGAATATGGAGCTGCGAAGAGTACCAGGAAGAGAATCAAAAGGTTGCTTTAGAGAGCTAATGTTGTCTTACCCCTCGCCAAACTTGCGCACCACGCGGTGCACAATAGGAATATCTTTGCCCGCCACGTTGTACACGACAACTTCACCAACATCCGTTTCGCTCATGATATTGCGGTTCCAGAGGAAGAGCAGATCGCCGCGCTGGAACGCCGGCTCCATGGATCCGGAGAGAACAACGACAATTGGGGACGGCGAGTCGGCAACTACGGATAGGCCCTTCCACATCTAGAGGGTGGCGCATAAACGGGTTAGCAATGCTTAGATAGAGACGCGGACCTAGCGAACCGGCGCAGGTGGTGTCCTGGCCACTATGGCGGGAAAAAAGACAAGTGGGCGAGACTGCGTACCATGAAAGCTGTGGTTAGAATCATGCAAAAAGTTAGCACTTGACCGGCCGTTTGGCGCGGGTTTGCAGCAACACCGAGCATGGTCGCGGGCGATTCTTTAGCTCTAGCTGGTGTGTTGGGGTGGGACTTTGAGATATTACGAGCAACAGGAAAATGGAGCGCAAGATAGGAGAGACAGCAATATGAAGACAAAGTCCGTAGGCAGACAAAGGCTTCCAGTGCCCAGCTTAGAAGCTTAGGATTGAATCGGACACGACTGCGCTTTAGATAGAGACCCACTTTACTTCTTATCGCGGCTGGTGATAGCGCCTGTGCAGAAACGCGTCTATTTTCTGTTGGCGCGCGGGTAGTTCTCGGCTTTTCAAGCCCCACAGATCCATTATCTGGGTTACTTAAGGGTTTGAACAGCGTGTGCCATATGCTATACGGAGCACTTGGCGATTGCTACCAACATGCACCTGTACATAATATGTACAAAAATTGATGTATGGAGATAAGCTCACCGCCTCATCAGAAATGGCACATGATGTCTGCTAAGGAAGCCGGGGACCCTTCTTTTAGACGTTCTGCTGTTGGTAAGAAGGAAGTCCCTGCTCATTTCTGCCCAACGAGCTACCCGTGACAGCTTGGGAGCTGTACGGGCCGCGGTGGCAAGAAGATTACAAACATATGTGAAGTTACTAGCACATATCGCGCAGGAGATAGACGGGCCGCTGGCTCTATCTAGGTATGGAAGTGTGTGGAGGCGCTCGGCATATCTTATTCCCGCTCTCCCTAGCCGCCGGCCTCTGCTATTGGCTTACGCACAACAGCGAGAGGGTCATAAGCAGCCTAGACAAGCCTGTGTTTGATAGTGACTATGCTTTTCGAATACATGGGGCTGCCCGATCTCTAGCTTGGAGGGATGCTTATCTCAAGACGGGGCGAACGTGAGGCGGGGTTGCATGAGGTGCAGGCGGGAGTAGAGTCATTGTCTAGACGGGGCGGGGCTGGCTAGCAGGGGTATGCAGGACCAGAGCAAGAATAACATGCTATACTGTGCAGCAGGGCAGCTATACCCCAGTCAAATGACTTATACGGGCTAACAACGCATGGGTTTAAGCTTAAGGCTTTGGCCGCCTTCTTTCTAGCTTGCATCTTGCTTTTGGGCCGAGAGCAGGACGAGGGGAGGAAGACAAAATCCAAGACATGCAGGCTGCTATTCATAGGTGAGAGGAGTCATTAAATGAGCTAATGAGCTAGTTAGGAAGACCCGGACAGGCCGGCCTGGTAGAAGTGGGATAGGTCTGAGACCAGTATAAGAAGACTCGCCATCTGGTCCTGACTGGGGAGGTGAATGTGCTACTTTTCCCACTACTCGAAGCATACACATACACCCGACGTTGACAAGCACCATACATCCAGTTTGCCCTTGGATCTTTTACAAGATCTTTTGTCATTAGCTCTTTCATGTCCTCCTGGGAATAGCTGAAATTACACAACACGGCGGATACAAAGATATTGCTTGCTGCCTTTGCCTACCTGCTACAGAGTAGAACAGACAAGCTCGTGTGCTTGGTAGTCCTCTTTTCCCATTTCTACTTTTCATACTCTTGTTGTCTGCTTCTAGGTCTTGACTGACTCTAGAGGCTTTGAACAATTTCCTCTTTCACAGTGTCTCGCTCACCGCGTCCCCGTCGATTCTCCAGCATCATGGCTATATTCAAGCGCTCTCCCCGGTCACATGATCAGGCTCGCGTAGGCAAGTCCGTCAAGCCCAAGAGAAGCGTCTTTGGCCTTGGTATATCGCGGAATCCCGACCCAGGGGGAAGCCACGGAAAGCAGGCGCCGTCTTCGAAGGCGCTTTTGAGGTTTCCGAGCAAGGCACTGCCAAAGGCACCGCCGAAAGTACCCCCAAAGACAGCAAAGCCCTCTGCTGCACCGCCTCGCAACATCTCCACTGGCCGCAGCCACCGACGCCTGTCTGATGAGATGGAGTTGCCGTTGCCCTCGCCGTCGCCTATCGTTACCATTGTGGTGGGTCCAGAAGGGCGTGTGTTCGCCGCGCACGAAGACGTCCTCTGCCAGTCGCCCTTCTTCGCCGCAGCCTGTCGCAGCGGGCTTCTAGGGTCTGTCAACAAGCGGATTGCACTGCCCGACGAGGAGCCCGAAATCTTTTCAGCGGTGCTGGAGTACCTGTACAAGAAGGAGTACTACCCCCGGCTGATTCGCAACAAGGTCAGTGATTCATGGGAGCTAGAAGACTCGGACATGTCTGAGGCTACGCAAAACACAACCCCGTATGCGTCCCCGACGTCTCTAGGGGCTACGTCTTCTGGGCTGCGTCGAAACAGCAAGCAGTCCAAGAGACAATCTACCTCGTCGACGGCGTCGTCGGTCGAGGCTACGATCCGGCTGTCTAGCTATGCCCAGCCGCTACTGCGTGATACTGCCATCTACTGCTCGGCGGACATTTACGGGCTTGAGGGGCTCAAGAAGCTGGCCCTACGCAAGCAGGGCCTGCAGTCGGGGATCGATGTTGCCACGACCCTGCGTTCGGCGCAGTATGCGTACACCAAGACGGCAGAGACCGACTCACGGCTGCGCGCGCACTATCTTGCGCTGATTATCCATTGCCGTGACACGTTTAAGCGCAGTGGCACAATGCAGGCTGACATGGAGGCGGGGGGGAGCAAGTTGTACTTTGACCTGTTCGTGGCTCTGTGCAACCACATTGACGACCTGATGGAGGTGGCGAGGATGAAGGGGGTGTGATAAGGGGGAGGGGGGGGGGCGAGAGAACACGCAAGGAAGATTAAAAAAAACAAGGAAAAAACGGCAAGAAATCACAAAAAAACAAGATACCATGTCCAGATAGCCAGCACCACCAAATTGCATCTTAATTTTCCAAACCAAGTCTTTGCTGAAAAAAAGAACAAGAAGCCGGATGCACCAACGGAGAATTGAACTAGACGCCTCCAGCTAGCACATCACGTGCCCCCCTTCTTTGATTGGCCAGGGCCAAGAAAGAAGAAGCTGGGAAAGTCCCGGCCAGGCTCCAGTTGACTAAATCGAACTTCAAACGTTGGGGAGGGGAGAAGGGGCACGGGACGAAGAAAGGAAAGGAAGGAGCAAGACGTCAACTGATTGGGCTATTGGGGGGGTTTGCGAGGCAAAAAGGAAAGAGGGCTCTTATCTTCCCCGCTAGACTGGAACAACAAATTCTTTTTTTTTAATATTTTTTTTAGTATTTTTTTTTATTTTTCATCTCCTCCAAATCATATGATCGTCAGTTTTCTATCTTGCCCTCTTGTGATCGTCCTAGGGCTTTCATCTTCCTTGACTTAGTTAACGGCTCACAGCAGTTTCTAGCAATTCTTTCATCTTGTCTCTGCTCTCTTGGCTCTTGCTGCTTTGCGCAAACTACCTACCTACCTTGCAAATTTTCTGCGGATTTTCTATTATTAAAAATACTTTTTTTTTTTTTTTGCTCTGGCAACGACGGTCAAGCTTTCACGAGGGCTTCTATTTTTTTTCTCTCTTCTCTTCTTTTCCTGGCTTTATATATACATATTTCTCTAACTGTCTCGCCGTCTTTCTTCTCCCCCTCCCTCATCACTCCCTCCCTCGCTCTTGTCTCACCTCCCCTCCATGTCGTCATTCTTGACGCCCATGAAACGGGCTCCCATGCCCGGCGGTGCGGCCCAGCCCATCCGCCCCCGTGCTATCCAGCGTCCCAATCTTGTCAGAGCTATGCGTGAAAACGACGAGCGGCGATATGCCTTGACCACTGCCGCTGCTGCTGCCGCCGCCTCCAGCGCGGTCAAGCCCTCTATCTCCACATCTGGACGCACACAATGTCCGAACAAGAGCTGTCCCAAGCCTGATGTCGTCGAAGGCATCTGTCGCTCCTGCGGTCGTGTCGTTGATGACAGCAACATCGTGTCTGAGGTCCAGTTTGGAGAGACTTCCTCGGGTGCCGCCATGGTCCAGGGTAGCTTCATAGGCCCCGACCAGGGCGGTGTACGAAGTCTAGGCCCCAACTTTCGCCGTGTTGGAGGCTCATCCGAGGACCGTGAAAAGACCATTCGTGATGCCAAGATGTTCATTGCCGGCTTTGCGCATCAGCTGGAGCTGAGCGAGTCGCTCGTCAATTCTGCAGTGCAGGCCTTCAAGCTGGCCAGCAACGCAAATTTCATCCAGGGCCGCTCTCTAGCTGGCGTGGCGGCCGTCTGTCTCTACGTTGCCTGCCGCAACGAGCCTCCCTGTAAAATCATGCTGCTAGATCTGGCCGATCTCGTGCAAATCAACGTCTTCAAGCTAGGCCGCACCTTCAAGGCCTTCAACAAAGCCATCCCCATCTGCAATGGCGGCTTCGACCCCGTCTACCCCGAGGACCTTATCTACCGCTTTGCCACCAAACTAGAATTCGGTACCACGACGTCCAAAGTGGCCGAGGATGCTGTGCGCCTTGTGCGCCGCATGAGCAGAGACTGGATGGTCATGGGCCGGCGGCCGTCTGGCATCTGCGGCGCTTGTCTCCTTATGGCTGCTCGCATGAACAACTTCCGCCGCACTGTTCGCGAGGTTGTCTACATTGTCAAGGTCACCAATCACACCATCCAGAACCGCCTCGAGGAATTCAAAGTCACCGAGTCAAGTAATATGACGGTCGAAGACTTCTTGTCACAGGATCTTCTCGAGTCATCGCATGACCCGCCCTCCTTTTACAAGAACGCAGCCGAGTATCAAGCAAAGCTCAAGGAGAAGAGCAAGAAGCGCAAGCGACGCACCACCGATGAGCTTGACCCCGAGCAGCAAGTCCTGCCCGCCTCTGCCCTTCCCCCTTCCCCTCCTAGTAGTAATACCCTCTCTTTGACAACAGAAGCTGCCACTGCCGCCGCCCCTGCTAGCTTCCCTATCGATCCAGCCATGATGCCCAGCCCTACGCCTCCTGAGCCCGCAGAACAGCCACCCCGCCTCGATGCAGATGGCTTTGCTGTGCCCCAAATACCGACGGCCAACGGCGACATTAATGCTATGGCTTTGGCCGACCCCGAGGGCGAAGCTGCCCTGTCAGACCTTGCCCGCAACTTTGGCGACCAGCCCGCCAGGCAGACAGCTCATGGGTCGACGGAGCAGGACGACGATAACGACGACAACAACGACAACGACGACGACAACGGGGAGGGCCAAGACGGGAAGGCCCCTTCTGAAGACGTCGGTCTCGGCTTGACCAAGGATGGAAAGCCCCGCAAACGCGCGCCCAAGTCAGTGGGCGCGAAGATACCTCTTGACCCCGAGTGGGAAGCCGACGAGCTGGATCTTGAAGCCCAGATCTCCGAGATCTTCAACGATCCTCACACTACTGAGCATGCCAAAGCTTTTGAGACGGCGCAAAAGCGGGCCCAGCAACACTCCCAATGGGCTCTTGCCCAGGAGCCGAAAAAGGAAGTCTCCATGGCTGTTGAGGTTTGTGAGGACGAGTTTGCCAACGACCCAGAAGTCAGGTGCTGTCTGTTGTCGGAGGATGAGGTGCGCATCAAAGAGCTTGTCTGGTCGAACGACAACAAAGACTGGTTGCGCACCCAGCAGGAAAAGGTGTTCCGTCTTAAGCTAGCGGCCGACAAGCCTAAGCAGACACGCCGCCGCAAGAAGCGACCGCGCATGGGTGAGGGCCAGGCCGAGCCTGCCGACACACCTGCTGATGCAGCAGTCAGCGTCATGAAGGAGCGGGCTATATCCAAGCGCATCAACTACGATGCCATCCGCAGTTTGTTTGATATTGGCGAAGAGGACACGCAGACCGGTGCCTCGAGCACACGCCCAGCTACAAGCTACGCAGGCAGTGCAGCGGGAGAAGAGGAGGCAGATGAAGACGAGGCGGACGGCGGGGCCGAGGATGGCTATGATGACATGGATGGCGACGGGCCGGGGAGCCCAGTAGGCTCGGACGGCTACGGCTACGGAGATGATGATGGAGACGACTATGGATATGACGAGGAATAACGAGAGAGGACACTGAATTTAGGTATTAGGTGAGAGGGAAATATTTTTGAGATAAAAGCATGTGTGCCAAGCATGGGCACCAGACCTATACAATGGCCCATCTATATACACTAGCTATGGATGAATGCACAGATAGTCGACGGCAGCCGTCTTCAAGACGCATTTGAGATACTATAGACACCAAAATCTAGACAGGGCAATCACTATGCAACCACGCAATGGACGACAAGTCATATACAAAGGAGAAGAGAAACCGGAGATAGAATGGGATTTGCAGCCCAAGTACATTGCGGGCATTATCAAATAATAAGAAAGAAAAAAGAAAAAGGAGGAGATGGGGAGGAGAAAGAAGTAGAAGGGGGGAAGAGAAGAGAGGGGAGGGGGGGAGGCATTGAAAGACGGGAAGGAAACAGATAAAGAGGGACACATTGCTGTGCCATCTGCCCTGATCTCGCTACCGCAGAATGCCCATGCGCGCTGATCGTGGCGGCAGCGGAATCAAGATGGGGCCGGTGCTACTTGAGCCGGGGCCTGAAGCGCGGATCCAGTCATCCCACTCCTTGGAGATCTCCATCAGCACAGATCCCATGACGGTAGCGCTAGCCATGAGACTGTGGCTCTCGCCCTCCAGCACGCGCACCTCGCATCGTCGCAACGTCTTGCCCAACCAGCGGACATTGTCGACGGGCACACGCGTGTCACGGCTGCCATGGTGAATGACAATGGGCCGCGTGATGTCAACGTAGCGGAAGCCAATCGTGTGCCGCCGCTCGAGACATACGAGCAGGTCTACGGCAGGGTTGGCGCCAGTCGTGGCCAGCTGCCAAATTGCATAGGTCAGACGCTCGTCGTAGATCTTCTGGCGCTCCTTGTCAGACAGCGCGTCAAACGCCGCGGTCAGGATCTTGGCCTCGGGCGCTCGACTACCGCTGGCACCCACGAGGCCGGGCTTGACTCTGTCCATGTTTTCGGTGGCTGTCATCCTCGGGTACGAGTCACTGAGCGACTTGGAGCCCTGCGGGAAGCCGATGTTTTCCTTGTCCTGGTTGGCGGTTAGGCTAGCCGAGCGGTGCTGGCTGCTAGACTTCCTCTTGCGACGAGGCGTTTTGGGCAGAGAGCTAGTAATGGAACTGCTGGTGGCAGTCATGAAAGAGCTGTTGGCGGCCTTGAGGAATGGCGTAGGCAGCGCACGCAGGATGCGCTGCGAGGTCGGAATGGCGTTGGTGGGCGGGAGCGCTTGGGAGTTGCCAAACACATTCATTTGCGAGGGGGGGATCCAAGGCGCCAGCAGGTGGATGCGGCCGCAGATGTGCTGCGGCATGCGCAAGGCTGTCGCGAGCGCATAAATGGCACCAGTCGAGTGTGCCAGGATGGAAAAATTGCTGATCTTGAGGGCTTGGCATATGGCGTAGACGTCGTCTACAACAGGTTGTTAGTTACCAAACAATTTAGGGATGCTGCGTTTAAGGCGGGGGGCAAACTTACCAGGCCAACTCAATGGTGTTGTAGTTCCATCGCTATATGGCTCGCTGTCGCCGACTCCCGGGCGGTCGGGCGTGATTAGGCGCAGCTTCAACGTCAGCGCCAGCTCGTCGTAGAAGGCAGTGACGTAGCGCGTGAGTCCCATGCCCACACAGAAGAAGACGGCACAGCCCTCGGAGTCGCCAACCTCAGAGAACGAGATGACCCGCCCGGTCTGCGGATGTCGGATCTTCTGCGATAGCCGGGGCGAGCATAGATACGACTCTACGGCATCATCGATAGAGTCTGCGCTCTGAGGGCGTTCGTAGCCAGTCGAGAAGCGCGAGGGCTCCGGCAGTGGACCTTGTGATGACAGCCGTTTTTTCTCGGCCTTGTCGGGCTTAGGGCTAGAGCTGCCGCCGCCGGACAGGCGCTTCAGCCGGGAGCTACTGCGTTTGAGCTTTACGCCATCGAAGGCGTCGGAAGAGTAGCGGCCCGAACGTCTTTTGCTAGTGCGGTCTGAGCTATCATCGCGTCTGCGGCCCTGGGCAACGGCCGGCGAAGGCGCGCCGCCCTCCTCGTCCTCCAGGTCGTCCGCAGCGATGCCACCAAGCCCGTTGCGTGGCGGCCTATAGCTGTCAGACACATGGCGGTGAGCGGGGGTGTGCGAGCCGCTAGCTAGGAGCCCCATGGGAGGCGACTGGCCAGCAGCGTAGTAGTTGTCGGGTGTTTGCCTGCGGGGTATCCCGGCATCCAAGGAGCTTACACCGCGGCGATGCCGCCGTTCAAGCGGCACATCGGATCTGTGTCTTTCGGGCTCGCTATGCTCGGGGATCACGTCCTCGTCGTGCGCAGGGCCGCTGCTGCTGTCACGCTTGCTCGACCGCGAGTTGCGAGCCGAGGATCTGCGAACGCCGGACGAGCCGGTCTTGCGCAACGACGAGTCGCGTATGGGTATCAGGTGCGGGCTGACGCCGTCAATACCCGGCGAAACGCGGTGGCTTCCGGACATTGCGGTATTGGCGGTGCTGTTAGCGATGTTCTCAGGCGCTAATGACAACGCAGGGATGTCGGTGTGTTCCTCGGTAATGGGGATTTCGGCTAGCAGTGCTGTTGACCGCAGCGTGGGACTATTAGGGTCGACGCTTCCGCCGGATGTGCCGAGGCTCGCTCTCTTTTTCTCGTACTCCTTTTCACGCAGCTGTTCCTTGGAGCTCATGTACATGAGCCCTTTTTGATTGCGGCCCTGCTTCCGGCCCCAGCTATCGCTTGACCGTGATCTTCGCAGCTCGATACTAGCAGCAACTGCTGCGCTATAGTCTATGGAGATGTTGCCGATGCTGTGGTTGCCGTCGTCTCTGGAGCACGACGAGCTTTTGGAAGACGGGCGGGAGTTGGAGCGCAGCAGCGCCTTTAGGCCGCCCGACGAGTCGCGGTGGACAAGGCCGCGTGGCGCGGTCAGGGAGGAGTAGCCCGAGGGAGGCTTAGATGTCTTGATGACTGGAGGGGCAGCAGCGAGATCAGGGGGAGAGGTTTTGTCGGCACGCAGGTTCTCGAGAGAAGGCTGGTGAAAAGCGCCGTAGTCGATGCCAAAGCTTCCGCCGTCGCGGGAAGGCACAGGGGCGATCAGGGGTGCTGACAGCGATGCAATAGGAATTGCAGGCGGTGGCGGTGGTCTCAGTGTGTGCGAGGGAATGTCCAAGCTGGCTGAGGACGGTTTCTGAATGACAGCAAAGCTGGAAATAAGGCTGTTGAGGACTTCGGGGCTGGCAGGTGGCACTGGGGCGTGGTGCTGGTGTTGGTGCAGGCGCTGGCGTTGGTGCTGGTGCTGGTGCTGGTGTTGATCCTGGCCTTTGTCTTGGTCTTGGTCGTTCTGCTGCGAGTGCGACGGCTGGTGCTGTCTTTGCGGAGTCTGGCAGCCGTAAGGATGTGAAGTCGAAGTTTGAATGCGGCCAAGCGCTTTCTGGAGCGATTTTTGGCGCGAGTGCTGGCGAGTCTGTTTGGGAATAGGGGGCAGGGCGGGAATGGTATAGTCCATCATTGAACAATGAAACAAGGAGACCGCCAGTGCAGACTCGAAAGCTGGGAAGGAAGATAGGGATGGACGGTGAGTATTACTTGGAAGCGAGAGGAGAAGAAGAGGAAAGAGAAAAAGAAAAAAGAAAGGGAGGAAAAAGGAATCAGAGAGGGAGACGGAAAGAAAGCAGGAGAGAAAGAAAACAACGACAGCTACGAGAGAAGCAAGAGCAGCAGAAGAAGCAAAAGCAGACAAAGTAACAACAGCTGCCCTCGAGGAGGAAATTTCACTCCAGCCAGTAAAGATTTTAAGGAAGCAGGCTCATTAATAACCGTAATCTCTTACAGTCACTTCACCCAGAACAGAGTGGATTTGATCGAGGGTCAGCAAAGGCACAGCAAATGAGAGAATGCAACCGTAGGAAGAACAGC
This sequence comes from Ceratocystis ficicola, assembly GCA_038407015.1. NCBI lineage: Eukaryota > Fungi > Ascomycota > Sordariomycetes > Microascales > Ceratocystidaceae > Ceratocystis > Ceratocystis ficicola. The sequence continues at coordinate 82,904 of JAZBQP010000033.1, read as the reverse complement.
GGCCAGGCGGAGCTGGGAAGTCACCAATCCAATCACCAGCGTGGCGGCCAAGGCCAAGGTTCGCTGTTGTCGAGAGACAGAGACAGAGGGTATAAGAGGCAAAGCGGGCTATTCATACCTTGGGCGGGAGATGAAGCGGCAGGGGCAGGCGTGGCTTCCGGTTGCTCGCTGCTAGCTGCTATCTGTCGGCCTAGTTCAGGCTTACAGTTTCTCTTGCTGATGGAGCAAGCAAAGAAAGGCCAAGGGCTTGAAGACTCGCAGTTGTGTTGTGTGCTCGTGAGAGAGTGAGAGGCCACTAGAACTACTAGTACACTACGAACTGCGACCACTGCCCTGCTACTGCCTGCCCCTGCTGCCCCTACCACCCCTGCCGCTCCTAGGCTCTCTCTTCCTGTGTTCTTGTGGGATGGGGATTTGGATTTGGATTTGCACCCACAAGTCAGTCGTCTGATGGCCCAATGCCTGCTGGTCCCAAGGATCTATCTCAGCCAACAAGCTGGCTGTCCAGCATGCAAAATAACAGGATGCGGCAGTTTGATTAAAGAATGCTATTAATACCAGCGCAAAGGCTCATCAACAGTATAAGGACCAAAAGTAGGCTGCTTGCTGCTGCTACCGCCGCCGCCGCCTCTGAATAATGGTCCCTGCATGCAAAGAGCAGCAGCGCTCGTCTACCAAACGCCCCCAGACACAGAGATTCCAAGAGAATAAGGGGATGGGATTGCAGCTAATGCAGGCATGCACAGGTTGCTAGAGACGATGCATGGAAGCTGCAGATGGACAATATTAGATTGCCACCCCAGGCCCAAGTTAGCACAACACGATTGGTCAAGTCAGAAGTTTATTTCCGAGTAAGTGGAGGGGGAAAGGGGGGGGCCTGTACTGTAGGATGGAGGATGCAGGGGATGAAGGGGACAGGACGGATGAGGAATAGCACGAAGCCCAGCAGAAGACAGAAAACGATAAGTAAAAGACAAACCAGCGGTCAACCGCTAAGACAAGAGGCAGAAGCCCGACGCGAGATCAGGACGCGAGACTAGGAAGCACCACGGAAGCCCAAAAAGATCGTGCCTGGTGTGGCGCGGGCGAGAGTGCCAGGCTGGCGGCACTTTCATTCCCTCCGATCTCATCTCTCGTGTGCCTCGACCCTAGTGCACAACGGCAGGTGTAATAGGTTGCATTGTCCAACAGAGACAAAGCACAGCTCTACATTGCACTGCACTGCACACGTTGCACAAGACACGCTCCAGGGGCAATGCATATTCACGCACACGCCCTGCATACAGATGGCATTCTTGTTGAATCTTGAATTGTACATGCTTGCACATCTGCCTGGCATCTCCGTTCTCCCTCCACATGCATGCACTCAACGGCCTGCCTGTAAACAACTTCTGTCCCTATCGCCCAATCTCGCAATCTCTCGTATCAGTATTCAGATTAATGGAACCCTATGAAACACATCCGGTCTCTAGGCCTTGTTCCAGCAGTCTACGCCCCTCTCTCGCTTCCCTCTCACGCAGTCAAAGCTCCGCAACGCTGTGTTCCGAGCTTCTAGAATGCCACTATGCGTGGTTTCTAGACTCCCTTGGAGGCCCGCGCGAATGCCCACTGTCAACAATTATGCACCCCCCTAGGAACTAGCACATGTTCTATTCAGTGAAGCGAGCAAGAAGACCACTGAACAGATGATATCCTTGGGGACCACGTGCTTTGTTTGATGATGTAATTCCCCCTACACTCGCTCGCCCACTATTACACTACTCGCAAACTCGCTCACCCCCCCCCCCTCCTCATGCGCTCACACTGCTCACACGGTGGCATCTTCCCACGAACCTAGGGCACGTCTGCCCACCACGATCTGGTTGCTTTACTTAGGCACGCGCTTGCTTTCTTGCATTTTGTTTTCATTATTGGAGAGGGTTAGACGTCCGTCCAGGCTCAGTCCGTCCCCTGCATCTACTGGCGCCAATGTCTAGTTTTGGTATCCTTCCCTTGTCCTTTACGCCCAGCCCATTTTAGCCTGGAACCACTTCATGGTCTCCAGGCCCGTCTGGACCCTTAGCCCAATGCGGGCATCGAGCACAAACGCTTCCCAGTTCGCCACCTTGTCCAGGTGTGACTGGCACAGTTTTGCCTTTTCACGGCACGAGCTGTTGGTGTTTAAATTATTTGGTGCCGTGCTGTTAGTTTTAGGTGTGGCTATGGAGACACCTGGGCTGTTTGTGCCGCTAACATCGGTGTTCGAAGACGCAGCCGTGCTCGGAGCGTCCTGGGCAGGGGGAGACGCCGACGTTGATCGCGATGATGGCGATGTAGAAAGCACGGTTTCGCTCATGTCTGCCGCTTGAGGGCAGGCCTCGTTCCAATAGCACACGGCCGTTTCGTAGTGCGCAGTTGGGAGGATCCAGTCGTCCCGGTTGGGGCCTTTGAAGGCGGACCTACAAGATGAACGTTAGTATCAGCCCACATCTCACCGTGAATTCTCATTCTAATATAGCTTACTTGTCGTGGCATAGTACGTCTCTCTCTAGAATTTGGCATGCCTCAGAGACACGACCAAGAGTCCTTAGAAGCGCGGCTTCACAGACAAGCTTGCTTGCGCTCTCATCAATGACCTGCTTGATGGACTCAACGGCCTTGGCAGGAGCAGTCAGTCGGTCCCAGCTTAAGAGAGCCAGGGCTTTTTTCGTCTCAGCGGCATTCATACGTCTATGGCCGTTGCTCAGCAGGATAACTTCGCTTGCCGGGCTTGTGCCGATTGCGTCGACAAGATCAATATCGAAGGTCTTGGCTCGCTCTTCCCACTTTGCTATCTTGTGGGTAGTGTACTGCTCGAACGGTAGCTGTTTAGCCATAAACTTTTTGCGGCCTGATGTCTCGGAAACCTTGGCCAGGAACTCGCTAGCAGCCTTTTTCTTCTCCTTGGCCTTCTCGGTGTCCCCAGCAGCAAGGGCATCGCGGTAAAGTTCGACCTCGGCTGAGCCCATGAAGAAGTAATAGGCGGCGTGACTCCAATCGTTGAGATCTAGTCCCTGTGAAAACACCTCGACTGCGAGAGGCCAGTCCTGTATGAACAGCGCATTGAGGCCCAGCTCAAAGTTTATCAGCGCAGAAACTTGCTTCATTTTCGGGGCAGGGGCATCGCTGCGGCGCAAGGCAGCGATAGCGCCCTCGAGGTTCCGGGATGTCGAGCACAGCCGCGATTCTTCAAGTCGCCAGAGGCCAGAAGATGGATACCGCTTTTGTATTTGGACTAGCAGAGCCTCGCATTTGGCCCGGGGATAGCCAATGGCGTCAGCACTGTCGTTCCAGTGCTCAAGCGTTGGCAAAATATCGCTAAAGCCAAGCAGGCCATGATAGTAGTTGAGCAGGATCAGAGCCGCCACTGCGCCATGGACGTTGGAGTACTCGGTGCTTTCCCAAAGCAGGCGGATGCCTCGTTCGCGGTCGCCCTTGAGACCAATCATAGAAAGAAGGCGGGAGAAAGAGGGAGGTATCATGGAGAACATGAACAGGAGAATGCCGAAGCACATGTTGGTTCCGCTATGAATAAAGACATCGCGGGGATTGTTGAACAGGCTGTATTGACCCGGACCTAAGTTTCCATTCTTTTCTCTGTTCAAGGCAGAAGTTTCAATCTTCATGAGAGCTTCCAGAGTAAAATATGCTTTCCTCAACTTGTAGAAGCTCCTCAGGGCTTCAGTAATGCTTTCGTGTAGAACGCCGACCACGGCCCCCATCAACTGGGCTTCGGCAAGAACCAACTGGTACTCGGTTCCCGGCGGATAGAAGCCACACATTTCGACCGTGAATTCCTTCTCGGCACGCTTCTGATCGGCATTTGCACGAGTCTCGCAGGTGTTGAGCTGGGCAGACGCCGACGTCATAATCTCCTTTTCAAAGCCCAAGATGGCCCTCATAAAACTAATGACAGCAAGGGATAGCGCATGATAGCACGAGTCCGCAGTTTTTTGAAGGAGAGCCTCGGCACCGTCCATGTCGTCGTCCATGATGAGCTCTGTAGCCTTGAAGGCAGCCTCAATGTCGGCCATTTCTTGGCGCATGAGGTCCTCCGGCGACATTTTAGGCCCGCCAGACGAGCTGGACTCAGCGGAACGGAACCAGACAGATAGCCTATTCATTGTAGAGGCCAGCCAAAGATGAGGAAAAAAAAAGGGGAGGCGTATATGGAGAATGGAGAGGTGCTGTGAAATTGCGAGGCTTGTACTTTTACAAGATAAACGAAGCATAAATAAATATAGAAAATACGCTTCTAAGAGGGAAACAATACAAATAAAATAGGAAAGAGCAAGTCTCGAGTCCGGTCGATCTTACAACACGCCAAAGCAACTACCTTCTTTCTTCGCGCCTCTTTCCTTGCATTGCAACTTCCTGCTAGACAGTATGTACTTTTGTACCTTGTCTTGTATTATGTATCAGTAAGTATACCTTACCGTTTATTAGGCGCAGTGCACAGCAGCCATAGCGGTTAGAGAAGTTATCTCTTAATGGTGGCTTTGTGTGCCGCCTTGACTCGGAGAGCTAGCTTTAGAGAAGGGGCTGATTGTCTGCGTTAGCAATTCATAGGGGAAGCCCCCGAATCAGGTAAAAAAGAGATGCAATTGGCCCAAGACAATCATATACACTGGCACTTTTGCGACCACGGGTGAACAATCTCGTAGGAAGAGTAGCGCTTGTTGATAATGTAGTTAGCGTGCTAAGCCTCCCTCTGCTTACCCTAAAGTTGAGATCAATGCCGCTTTGTTGGTGTCTGGCAAATAACCCTAAAGATAAACAAACATCCCTTGTCGTTGTGTAAGCATACTTCTGACCCAATTTCTTTGTCATCAGCCTTTTCGCTAGGCTGAAATGGAGCTTCGTCGTGAGTACAGAGCTTCGTCAACCCGAGAGCAATAAGTCAAGACGCTTACCAGACCAGCCAACAGTCTAAGCGATTTCATCTCGACTGTCCGCTACACAGACACACGCTAGAAACGCCCTACTAAACAGCAGCCCGAAAGCATAGCTTTGTTGACCGAGCCCCGCCGACGAATTTGCTAAATACCCTTTCTCTTTGCTGGCCCTTCCAATCTGTACACTCAGACATACCCTCTTCAGAGCCACCACGAATCCCAAACACAATGGCCGCTGCTGGAGATTCCAAGATCGCGGCTGCTGAAAAGCCTGCGGAGACTGTCGAGGCCCCCGTCAAGGCAACTGTGGTCGGCGAAGACGACGAATTTGAGGACTTCCCCGCAGACGGTGAGTTGTCTACTATTGCTGTGGTCTAGGAACTGACGCGAGTTGTTACATGTGAAATGACAGCTGCTAACTGCACGGCTGTGCGTGGTGTAGATTGGCCGCAGGAGGAGTCCGAAGCTGCGGGCGGTAGCACTGCGACGCAACATCTGTGGGAGGAAAGCTGGGACGATGACGACACCAGCGATGACTTCTCTGTCCAGCTGAAGTATGGTTTGCCCATCCCGGAAAGAAGTCTCAAACGACAAAAACTACGCAGGGAAACCGAGTTACTAACTAGCATTTCCACAGGGAGGAACTGAAAAAAGTAGAGGCTGCGAAGAAGAGATGAGCAGCTTTGCCTGGTGGACTACGGACACGACAACCACACGACAGATACACACGTAACACCCATCGCAGCAGGACGAACCACGCAATAACATGCACATAACCATGGAACCTGCGCCTAAACACATGCATACATACATCTTATCTACACATATGTTCTTTAATAACCACACGCAGGAATGCCATGACAGCTAGCGCTGCTTGGGCATCCACTACTAGCAGCTGGCCAGATCAGCAGCTTGTCGCGGCCGTGAACAAGCATGTTGTGTTGGCTTGTCATCTTGTTTTCCGTTTAGCTATGAATGATAATGCCTTGCAAAATCGGCTCAGGTGACTCTCCGTTTTGTATTACATCCACACGTACACGCACACAGGCACATGCTTACAAATAGCTTCCATTGTTGCGCTTTTAATTCCGCCATTTTTTTTTCTTTCATTAATGTAGTAGCTACTATAGCTTGCGATGGAGATCAAGCTTATTTGGTAGACAGAGCAACAACACCGGGCAGAGCCTTGCCCTCCAGCAGCTCTAGGGAAGCACCACCGCCGGTGGAGACGTGGCTCAGCTTGCTCTCAACACCGTATTTGGCAGCAACAGTAGCAGTGTCACCACCACCAATGATAACAATCTTGCCAGCCTCACAAGCAGCGACGGCAGAGTCGAGGGTAGACTTGGTGCCGCTGGCAAACTTCTCCATCTCAAAGACACCGCAGGGGCCGTTCCAGAGAATGGTAGAGGACTCGTCAATGGTCTTCTTGAACAGCTTGACGGACTCGGGACCACAGTCCAGGCCCATCCAGTTGTCGGGGATGCCCTCGGCGTCAGTGGCGCTACCAGTGTTGGCAGTGGGCGAGAAGTCGTCGGCAGTGATAAAGTCAACAGGGAGAACAACCTTGACGTTGTTCTTCTTGGCCTTCTCCATCAGGCTAGCGACGTTCTTGGAGCCGGCCTCGTCAAATAGAGAGGTACCGATGGGCATGTTGTTCAGAGCCTTCTTGAAGGTGAAGGCCATGCCACCGCAGACAATCAGGGTGTTGACCTTGTCCAGCAGGTTGTCAATGAGCTGGATTTTGTCCGAAACCTTGGCACCACCCAGGATGGCCAGGAAGGGGCGCTGGGGGTTTTCAAGCGCCTTAGCAAAGTAGTCCAGCTCCTTCTTCATGAGGAAACCGGCAGCCTTCTGGGGCAGGTCGACACCAACCATGGAGGAATGGGCACGGTGAGCAGTGCCGAAGGCATCGTCTGGTGGAGGGAAGGAGAGGTTAGATCAGATGTAGATTATAGAAGGGATTTGCATAAGCAGGTCTGCATAGAAGGGGAGAAGCGAGAGAAAAGAAGCTCCGCGATTCTTTGTTTCTGCGCTAGTAGTGGTTTCAGGGTAGTAGTAGTAGTAGTACTTACTGACGAAGATGTCACCCAGGGCAGTCAGACCCTTGCGGAACTCGGCGACCTTGGCGGGATCGGCCTTGGTCTTGTTGCCATCCTTGTCCTTAGCAGAGCCCTCCTCCTCAATGTAGAAGCGGAGGTTCTCCAGCAAGACAACCTCGCCGTTGTCGGCCTTGTTAACCAGGGCCTCGACCTCGGGACCAACCGAGGCAGGGGCAAGGGTGACCGACTTGCCGAGCAGAGCCTCGAGCTCGGGGACAACGGGCTTCAAGCTGTACTTCTCGTTGACCTGGCCGTTGGGGCGGCCCAGGTGAGACATCAGGACAACAGCCTTGGCGCCGTTGTCAATGGCATACTTGATAGTGGGGACGGCGCCGGCAATACGCTGGTTGTTGGTGATCTTCTTGTTGGAGTCGAGGGGGACGTTGAAATCGACCTGCAGAAGAGCGGTGTTGTTGATGGGTTAGCTGCTGTGGGCCTTACCTGCATGCATCGTTTAGAGGAGGAAGATTGGAATGTGTAAGCGCAGCAGGAGGAAGCTTCCGGCCAGGGGTGGGGGTAGAGAGGCAAAAGAAGGGAATCGAAGCAGCGAGAAGCCGGCTTTTGCTGGGCAACTCGAGGCGGGGGGGGGGAAGAGAGAGGGAAAAGGTACTTACACGGATGAGGACGCGCTTGCCCTTGAGGTCAACATCGGTGATCGAAAGCTTGGAAGACAGAGACATCTTGAATGTTGTATGTGGTGTATGGGAAGGTAATGTTGGATCTGTGGATGAGGAAAAGAAAGAAAAAAGGAAGAGAGAAAATAAGAGGGAAAAAAGAACCAGAAATCCTCAGATAATAACCGGCGATTATACAGAGGAGGGAGGGGTGGTAGAGGAAGGAGCACACCTTACGATTTCGGTGGTGGGGTTGGCGGTTCCACTTAAGTGGGCAACTGCCTTGGCTGACACAAGATGAATGTATGAGGTACATCTTCGATTCCATGCACGCATGTTGCATAGGATGGCACGCCCATATCTCGGAGCATCGCAGCTGTCAAGACATGTTTGCAATTCACATGGACAGACACATGCGCCATCTCTCGCACTGGTTTTGGTGGCGTGATGGTTGGCTGACGATCCTCCTATGCAGGCGAAGCATAACCATCACTGCGGGCTTTTAATCTCTCTACAATCAAGGCAGAGCCCGTACAATGCTGTGCCTGTATAGCATACAACTACACATAATAACAGGCCTCCTAGTGCCTAGTAGCTAGCAGCCAGTAACAGCGCACTTTGCTGCACACACACACAAAGAGCTCGGACGACAAAACCGGAAGCCAAGCAGCCCACCCATTCATCCAGGGCAAGCTTAGGGCATCGGCCAATGAAAGCTACAGAAAACTCGACACAAAGAAAAGCACTCGGAGCAGTAGTTGGGGTGAGCCAGTCTGTTCAGGAGTGTCTGCCTAGGGTTACTAGGGTTGACACACGCTTTGGACAGCTGAGGCAATCCGAAGCGCCGCTTTTCGCAGAGAGAAAATTTAGGAGTGGATGCGCTCCTATGACGCTCCTATCATGTTACGACTGAGGCCATGCCATGTTTCATGGCGTTGCAAAAGATGCAGAAATCCTAGCTGATGTAAGAGATACTGTTTGTATTATTGCCCTCTATATATAATAAGGCCATCACTAGTATGCCTTGATTTGCCGGCTCTGGCCTGACTGATATCGGCCCGGTCCCTGTTTGACCAGCCGGCAATACACGTAGCAGCAGTTGTGATTTAGGCAGTTAAAGAGGCGGGTGCCACCTTGCAAGCAAAGGAGCCGATGTTGTGGCGTGCCTTTACTGTAGAGAAATAGTAGACGGTAAATGAGACACAATCTCGACGCCTTCTGCTGCATTGGTTAAGGAGAGATAAGCTGTCCATGCAATCCCAACGGTGGATACAAAGGGCTAGAGAGGAAGGGAAAAGAGAAAAGTTAGTAGGTAAGATAAAAAGCAAGTCGGTGGAGACGGCTAGGTCTAGACGAAGCATGCATGCGTACGCAGGCGAATTTAGAACTTACAAGTTGGAAGTGTACCGGCATGAAGCGGAAGTTGATGATTTGCACGGCCGGCCAGACAAACCAGTTGGTTTTGAGGGTTGGTAGATACATGTCCTGCAGCTTTTTCTTCACGGCTGCCTTCCTGCCGCCTTCAGCCAGCGTCATGGCCGTAAAGAACACAGCAACACCTGTCAGGGAGGGGGAGCCGGCTAGTCAGTACGTTTGTCGACTTGCAATTCTTGGCGCATGTGCGTGGGATACTTACCAAAGGGCGCAAAGACCAGCTGATCGCACGCCATTCTCTTTAGTGCCGGTCTCATGGCTGCTGTCTTTGTTATCGGGAAAGCCTTTCCCAACAGCTTAAACCAGCCAAACTGCACAGGCGCCATGGCCATTCCATACCCGACGAAACGCAGCAGACGCTCGGGATCAAACGGCTGTGCCGGTACTGGTGCCCGTGGCAAGACAGCCTGCTTCCAGGCCATCAGTGTCTTTTCGTCAAGCTCAATATCCACCTCGGACGCAATAGGAGCTGGCTCTCCGTGAGCCTTGACCCATTGCTTGTGCTTGTAATTGGCTTTAACGGCGGTAATAGTCTGGGCCACAGTATCAGCGATGCCGCCAAGGAGGCCGTTGACAGCGACTGTGGTGAGCAAGGGGGCCTTTCCATATTGCTCATTAAACATGCCCACTGCGAGCCTGATGAGTACCATGGCGGATATCCAGGGGATTAGGTAGTGAAGAGGCTGCGAAGAAGCTTTGTTAGATGATGACAGGCCGGCAAAGGTGAATAGGAAACAAAACAACTGGCTAATCTTGACGAGGCTGGGAGACAGCACGGGAGTGAGACATGAAGGGCGACAACTTAGCCTGTTGGCCCGCAGTAAGCTGGCATGTAAGCTAGACTGGATGCAGCTAAGCTGCCACTGGGGATGACAGGCCTGTCGATAGTTTTATTTTGCCATGTTCAAGGAGTGGAAGGCTGGGATCATGAGGGCTAGTGTCTGGGGTTTTTGAGCAATTTTTTCTCTTGATTATGGTGTTCCTTTCCAGGGAAGTGGTCGAGATCTTTGCAAGACATTCCCCCTGTTGGCAACTACCCCCTTCTTTCGTTTTCGCTTGGGTTCCACCACATTCGGTCTTGTGACGAAAATAGAAGGCGGAACAGGTTTCAAAGCGGGGCCGGGTTTCCGGGACAAGAGCCGGGGGAGGGGGGGGCAGAAAGCCATGGGAAAGTCATGTTTATTGTATGAAGCAGGACAATACACTTACAAAAATTCCCATGATGTTGTATCCAAGTACATGGCGGGAAAATCGGCAATCGCAGCGTTCGGAAGCCATCGTGACGTATTCGGAAGTCATACACCGGCAGCAGCAGCTAAGGGCCTGCGTGTTGCGTAATGGGCTGCAACGCGAAAAAGAAAACACCAAGCTGTCGGTTGTTTTTGATTGCCAAGGCGTAGATGTAGGTGTATAGTATAGGTTATGATGAAATAAGAAGTTGACCTCTCTGGGGCGAAGGACAGCAGCGCAGCGCAAATGTTTTTTGGAGTTGTCAAGGATGAAAAAGAAGCATCAGTCGGGCTTACTGTAAATACGAACAAACGGCTTTTCATTCACTTTTGCTAGCATAAGCAGTAGCACTTTGTTTGTTTGTACTATTTAACGTCTACCTACTGGCTATTTCACAGCAATACGACGGCATAGTAGCACTTGAACTTGAATACATTTTACAAATAAGCAGTAGCAATTAATTGTAATTTACTTGGCCATGTTCGAAAGTAGCCACAGCATGCTGATAAAAGAACAGAGAACGGGCCCTTTTTGGCTTGTCCTATATAAACGCTAATATCCAGCATTTTTCCGGATCAGGCCAGCCATGCGCAGTGGTTCACTACTGTCGATACTCACCATGGTGTAGTTGGTTATCACGTTCGACTGTAACTTGCAAGAATTGCCATCGAAAGGTCACCGATTCGATTTCGGTTGGTGAGAGAACATCTTTTTGTTGGTTGGCGCGTTCATGCCGGATTTCATGCTGCAATGAAGAACCTGTTGACCAACGAAGAACGGCCGTAGCCTGTAGTCCGCAGGTTTGCTATGAGAATTGTTTTCTTTCTTTTTTTTTTACACTGCTCCCCCTATACTACACACTACTACTGACTGCCTTACGCCTGCTCAAATACTCGTGTCCAGTCAAACTTGCGCCACTTGCCCTTGAATCCATCCACGCGTCGGTCGTTTCTATGCCACCGGCCTTGCTTCTTCTGTATCTCAGGCGCTACATCCATCATACCCCCCAAAACCTCTCGGGCAAACAGGTCCCCGCGGGGCCATTTATCGGAATTTTCGATAACATGACCCAGCCCACCGTCAAGCGTGAACCACGCATGGAAATACGGTGCCTCTTTGGCGATCATCTTGCGAAAGGCCGAGCGACCAAGGCCCTCGCGTGCTGCCTTGCCCGTGTCAATAACCTTTTTGTGCTGTGACCACTCCTCGTCGGCAGAAAGGAAGGCCTCGCGAAAGTACGCTGGCACCATGGCGCCATCTTCGTACGGGATCGGCACCGCTACCATGGCAGCGTGGGGCCGGCGATGCGGAGCTGCTGCATTTTCGTAAAAGACAACATCCCGGCCCTGGTCGTGATACATGCGGGTGAGAGACTTCATAAAGTTGCGAATCTCCTCCCATTCATCGTCATCGCATTCCAGAAGGTTAGTATGGTGAATTCGCGGCACTATGACTGCTGCATCCTGCGCAATGGCCGGATCAGGTGAAAGCGTAAGGTAAACACGCGTTGCAAGAGCGACAACAGGGGCTACCGGAGGTGTCCCAGTGTCTTCGTGCTCACAAAGCTGGCAGTTATCTAGAATACGCTGTACCTTTTGGAACTCATGCACAGCTGTGTTTTTGAGGTTAATCTCGCTCTTGTGCACGCGCTGAGCTAGCTTGGCTGCGTTTTCATCCATGTAGTCGAGGTCGGCGTCGAACTTGGAGTCTTTTGCAATCCGCTCAGCCATTCTCATGGCCTCCCCACCCGTAGCACCACGAGTGCGGCGCTCTTCACGGACCATGTCCTCTATCGACATGTCTGTGTTTTCAACGACAGTGCCACGCTCTCGGCCTCGTTTTGTGTCAACGGTTTTGGTTTCGCCTCTGGTTCCAGCTAGGAGACGGCTTTCCATGGCGCCTAGAATCACGTCCTTCGGGGCCGCTGTAGCGTTGGGATTTCTGGCAAACGCTGCCGCAGCAGAGTTGTACTCTTCCTCTAGTTTGGCTGCATTGGGGGCCTTGCGCAGTTTTGCCTTCATCATCGCAGCGCGCATGCGGTTTAAGGTGGTCTGGTCGATGGAGGGAGATATAGTGGCACTTGGTGTAGAGGCACTCCCTTGTTCGTGGGGCATTCGGATACCACTGCGGAGAGGGATATCTGGCTGATGTCGAGCGGCCGGGAGGTTAGATTTGGGGGCGCTCTTAATGCGCTCGGAGTACAGACTCCCATCTGGTCCATCTTTTACTTCGTAGCTAGCGCCATACAAACGCTGCTTTTCAATTTCATCTTTCTCTTCCCTCGCAATGTCAAATTCTTGTAGGCTTCCGTAGCGCTCGAGCGCAACCTCGTCCACAGACCGAGATTCTTCCTTAGCAGTGCGATAAACAGCCTCAAGCTTCACCATCCGCCATTTTGAGCCTTCATCGCCAAACTTGTAGTTGATTTTGATTTCATCCTCGGGCTCAAATTCTGAGTCCGAGTCAGCAGCGACTGGTGGAAGACTATTGAGTCCTTGGTTGAGTTCGCGCCTGTGAAGCTCCCGTGGAGCAGTTTTTTGGGGTAGCCGAGAAGGCGATGCTTCCTTGGTGTGGCGGTGCACATAGTCAATATCAAGGCTAGAAGGAGCCGTCATCCAGGAATCGCGACTAGGTTTAGGGGCTGAAGCAGCTTCAACATTGGGTTGTGACGAAGAAGAATAGGTAGAACTATCCGCTTTGTCATGGGGGATGTGGTGTTTTTCAGTGTCCCTGTTTCGGCTGTGTTCACGGCTTCGATTTCGCTTTTCATTGTCATATCGTGATCGCTTGTGGCGGTGGTGGTCCTCATCGTCCTCGTGGTCGTGACCCCGGGTTCGATCTTTGTGGCTGCGACTACTGCTGTGGTGGCGAGACGACTTGTGGCCATGGGTGCGCTCATGGTGTCTGCTTGTGGAGTCTTTCTCTCTTGCTTTGTCTCTACGGCCTCGGTCTCGGGACCGGGACCGGGATCGGTCTTTGTGTTGGTGTCTAGAGCTTCTTGATTCGTGGTGTCTGTTGCTACCTTCGCTGGAGCGATGATGGCCGCTGCTCTTATGGTGGTGGCGTTTTGCCCGCTCGGCCTCGCGGTCGCGTTGCTCTTTTTCGGCCGCCAGGCTCTTCTCAAAGGCGGCGAGGTCGCTGTCCATTTTAAGGCAAAGATAAAGTAGATTATGGATCTGATGCAAGAGCAAGAGGAAACAGCAGTCTTTGGCGCAAAGGATGGCGAGGCTACAAAAATGGAGAAATTAATTAGTGGCAGCAAGGCTGAGTCCATGTAATCTACAGGGATTATTTGTGGGTGCTACGCATCAAATAGCCAGAGACAACCTCTCTACTAAAGCTGTGTAGATTATGTGTGAGGGTTTGAAAATATTATTTCTAACATCACCAAGCATTATATGAATGGTATCAATAAGAACCGGTGTATTCAAATCAAGGAAAAGAAGGCGACTTGTCGGCAGGGCAAATCAAGAAACAAAGAGGGAGGGGAGCGTGATGCATTTAGCTAGTGATTTTGGTGGATAGTTTTTAGCTCTCATGTGATTAGTATGTATTAGCTATCCATACCATTCATTGGTCTCCCAGCAAGCACTCGTCCTATCGTCCTAGAAATCAATCTGGGTGCTGTGCCAAGTCAGTTGTGGGACTACGTCATAGCCCATCTAGCAATCGCTGTGGGCACGTGATGATACAACCCTTAAAAGCTGTTCTCAACCCAGACATGCCTCTGAATACCCACGCTATTAGCACGAGTGACGTACTGATTTAATTTTTATTTGCCGGTTTCTCATGTCTTGACTACAACCTAACAACTACCCATCACCTCTTCCCTGCAACATCCACGCTCGCCTCGCATAGCTACACACCGAACATGTCTAGCTCCACTACTCCAAAACCCAAACGCCCTGTCGCAGTTGTCTGCGTGGGCATGGCCGGTATGCCTCTACTCTACTCTCTGCTATGAACTGCATCTACTAACTAGCCTGCCGCTTGCTTTTGGCTACCCTCAACTAACTTGGTCCTTTTATAGGTTCTGGGAAAACCACCTTTATGCGCCGTATTAACTCGTATCTACATGGCCAAGAAGAGCCTCCTTATGTCATCAACCTTGACCCCGCCGTGCTCAATGTTCCCTTTGAAAGTAACATTGATATTCGCGACTCAGTTAACTATGAAGAAGTTATGAAACAGTACAACTTAGGCCCCAACGGCGGCATCATCACATCGCTGAATTTGTTTGCTACCAAAATCGACCAGGTGATGCACTTGCTGGAGAAGAGAGCTGCGCCTGCCAAACAAAGTGAGGCTGAGGCCGAAACGGAAACACAGGCCAAAACCGAGGCGATAGAGGGTGCGGATCAGGATCAGCCCAACAAGACCAACGATCCTCAGAGTGAGGACAAGCCTGATGCCGCTCAAAAGCAGCCCAAGTCCATGAACCACATCCTGATCGACACTCGTGAGTTTTTTTGATCAACACATTGATGCTATCCAAGCCTCCTCTCATTGCTAACATACTTTACCCAGCCGGCCAAATCGAGGTGTTTGTCTGGTCAGCCTCAGGCTCCATTATCCTCGAGTCTCTTGCTTCGTCTTTTCCTACTGTTATCGCATATGTCATCGACACACCTCGCACTGCGTCAACCAGCACGTTCATGTCTAATATGCTCTACGCCTGCTCGATCCTATACAAGACAAAGCTACCTATGATTCTGGTTTTCAACAAGACCGATGTTAAGGATGCCTCCTTTGCCACCAAGTGGATGACCGACTACGAGGCCTTCCAGGCTGCTCTGCGTGAAGATGAGGAGCGTGACGTTCTCGCTGGAGAGGCTTATGGCGGCGGCGGCTCTGGTTACATGGGAAGTCTACTCAACAGTATGAGCCTAGTACTAGAGGAATTCTATTCTCACCTGAGTGTCGTTGGCGTGAGCTCTCGCGTGGGAACAGGCATGGAAGAGTTTTTTGCCGCTGTGCAACAAAAAGCCGACGAGTTTGAACGAGACTACCAACCAGAGCTGGAGCGCAAGCGCGCGGCCAGGGACTCCGAAAAGGAAAAGGCTAGACAGAGGGAGCTTGAAAAAATGATGAAGGGCATGCACATGGACACCAAAGGTGCCAAAGCTGAGGCCCAGTCGTCTAAGGATATTTCAGAGCGAACTAAAGACGAGATTGAGGATGATGATATCGACTCGGACGAGTATGCGGATGACGACGAGGAGGATAGGGAAGGCCTCCAAGCGAGATATGAAGCGGCGAGAGAAGCCGAGCAAGACTCCGTAATGGCAGATGGAAGCTTTGCCAAGTACCTCTACACTAAGCACTAGAGGCAATACGACACGGAGAGCTTCGGCGTGATAGAATAAGGGGGTAAAATTTAGCAATGTAGCGTAGCGGAATCTTGGAGGAGGCAAACTGGAAAATGGAGTTACTTTGTTCTTGATTTTGGTTGTTATATTGGCTACTGGTCCGGTAAAAAAAAGAAATAGAGAAACTTAGTGATATTCAACGCAAAGCAAGATTCAAAAAGCAGTGCCGTAGCACGAAAGCACGCCGTGAACTCCAGTGACCAAATCTCCATCCATGCATCCATCCATACGCATTATTCTCGTCTTATCTTGGGGTCGGTCTTGACTACGCCGCCACATCCTATTACTGAGTGGACATGCAGTCAAGTAATGCTCTTTTTCTTTTTTTTTTTTTCGAAAACGGTCATGCGCACTCTCTGTGTCTTATCCTGCCGTTTACCGGGCCTCAAACTGGACCATGCTATAGAAATCGTTAGCCCAACAGATCCAGAGCCTTTCTAAATGGCTATCCAGAGTCGAAGTCTGGAAGAAAAAAGAGGACTTACCGCTTGGTGCGAGGTTTGTAGAGAATGCGGCATCCACATTCCTTGCAGCGCAGGAAAGGGACAGTCTGGTGCTGCGTAGAGTTTAGGCCGCAATCACCACAGATGTAGTTGAGCTTAGCAGGGCCTTCAAACTTGGTTGAGCCAGAGCCGATACCAGCACCCGAGCCGGAGGGGATTTGGTACTGCTCGCGAGACGACATGATGCTGAGGGGGCAAGGGCGAAGTTGGAGTGAGTGGAGGTTTGTTTTTTTTTTATAATTATTCGGCGCAATAAAGAAAGAGACAGCGGCGATGCCTATATTCAACTGGGTCAAGGGTATCACGCGTTAGATTTCGACGGAGAGGTCGGTAGTGTCAGGGCGTGATTGCAAGAGGAGGCTGACATAGCAAAAAACGAAAAGAAACTTTAAAAGCGGTGAACGAATCATGGTGGCAGAATCCAAGCATGCGACACCAATGGCGGTAAGAGCAAAAAGCCGGCAGAATAGAAAGCGGTGAGTGTAGAGCAGCTTTCACATGGAGATCACTAGCCTACTTCTACCAGTTTAAGCATGGCCCCAAGCTTGTACGTTAAGCTCGGCAAAAGGCTTTGTAATGTAACTTCGCGCTTACGTTCTTTCTCCCTATTGTCTTTGTCTTATCCATCGTTTCGCCATACCTCTGCCTCCTATCTGAGCTTCAATTGCATCCCTCAAAAATCACTCTTCATGCTCTTCTCATCCCCCCCTTCCCCGAGTCCACCAAGCCTGCCCTACTCGCTAGCTAGCGCGCCTGTTTCTCCATCAACCATCCACTAAGCAGATCCCCTGTCCAATGGCTCTCGACGTTTCTTCACCATGTCCCTTCTGCCGCATTGTACGCGCCTACCCGCCCTACAACCCTCGATTTCCTCCGCCGGCCTCTTCCAACGTTATTTCTAGCACCAAGATCTCTCCAAATTCATTTGTGGTTTTATCGACACCTAGTGTTGTGGCGTTCCTGGATATTATGCCTCTGGCCCGCGGTCATATTCTGCTATCGCCTCGCAATCACCGGGAGAAGTTCACCAATGCGACGCCTGCAGAGGCTGCGGAGCTGGGCCGCAACCTGCTACTGCTGTCACGGGCGCTAACCCGGGTCCTAGACGTCTATGACTGGAACGTGGTGCAAAACAACGGCGCCGCAGCGGCACAGGTCGTCCCGCATATCCACTTCCACCTCATTCCACGCCCTGAAATTCGGCAGAGCGGCCGCTTCAGCGAGAGCTTCACCATGTTTGGCCGCGGCACTAGAGAAGATATTGACGAGGCTGATGCCGAAGTTCTGGCCGACAAGGTCCGACAATCTATAGCTGAAGTATTGACGGAGATGGAAACCACTACAAAGCTGTAGGGGAGGATAACAAAGCCCATGGCAAGGCTTTGGGGAGAAGCCTACCAGTTGGCGATGTTAGCGTGTAAGCGTTGCGTAGCGCACTAGACAAGCGCTTCATGCATGTAAACTAGCAGCAGCAGATCTACACCAGCCTACACCTTGTGAGTAAAGGCCGACAGAGTGGACAGAGCTCCACAAAACCGACGAGAGCTTGTACATGAAGTAGAGAAGACATAGAGCATACTGTGTGTGAAATTTGGGCTGAGTGGGGAGAGAGCGAAATATCACGGCTTCGAGACGTTGGAATCTATCACAGTAAGTGATTCTTGTTTATTATTTCTTACCAAGTTATTATTAGCGTTTGGGGCTTGCCAGCATAGTACTCCTGCTTCTGTCACTGCTGCCTATAGTATTGGATTGGAGCTCTTGAGTTCCTAAGATTACTGCTTTAGGAGACATTTGGCGAGGTTATGCAACATAGGCCAGTCAGCTGTGCATCCGTTTTTTTCTCCTTGAACTGAGCACATTTGTCTTCGTCTGACATTCAGCTATATTACGCTCAAGGATGCATGTTACAGTGTTATTTATCTTTGTTCAATATTAGTGATATTTGGTTTCAACGCAAATGCACCAGTAGACGTAAAATATACAAGTTCAACGCAAATGCAAGTGCTACTACCACCACTCGTGTCTCCCCACCCCTACTCATCGTCGCCAAAGAACACACGAATGGGAATCCAGGCATCGCCGCACACCTTGAAACGGTCCGTAATACCATCAATTGTTTTCACTTCCTCGTCGGTAAGACTCCAGCCGTCGACCTCACGGTTTCCCTGAATGCGGCTGGCAGAAACTGATTTAGGAATCACACTCCAGTCCTTCTGGAGACCCCACATCAACAAAACCTGCTGAATGGTGTGGTTCTTGGAGTCGGCAATTTGCTTGAGGGTGGCATTGGTGTAGAGAGGAGAGTTGGTGCTGCCTAGGCAAGAGTAGGCAGTGGGGTGAATGCCCTTGGATCGGCAATACTCGACAAGCTTGGGTGAGGGGTTTCCAGGGTGGAGTTCGATCTGATTAACAGCAGGAGTGATCTAGAGAGTCTCAGTAGTTAGCACGCTAGATATATTTTCTCCTTTCCCTTTGTTTTTGTTTGCTTCTGGGCGTAGAAAAACAGCATACCGTAGTTTGCGGGTCCTTTAGCAGACGCTCAAGATGCTGGATACCAAAGTTTGACACGCCAATGTTGCGCACCTTGCCAGTGCCTACGAGCTTCTGCATCTCGCGCCAGGTGTCGACGTAGTCCCAATCGCTAAACACCTTGCTCATGTCATCGGGATCGCTGCTGCAGGGCCAGTGCATCAGGTACAAGTCAACATAGTCAGTTCCCAGGCTCTTCAGGGAGGAGTCGATGCCCTCGGCAACACGTTTGTGCCACGGGTTATCGAGCTTAGTGGTCAACCAGATCTGGTCACGGGGGACACCCGAGTCCTTGATCCCATCACCCACTTCCTTCTCGTTGCCATATGCTAGCGCAGTATCGATGTGGCGGTATCCAGCGTCGAGGGCTGCCTTGACGGCATGGCGGACTTCATTGGGCTTGGACTGCCAGGTACCAAGACCCAAGGCAGGCATCTTATCGCCTGTGTTGAGGGTAAAAACCTTCCTATACGTGTTTCCAAAGACATTAGCAGAGGTCATGGCGAGGTAGCGATGATAGTAGATTGAAGCGGCCGTACTCAGTGAAGTTGACCATTTTAGCTAAGCTGTTGAGTTAAAAAAAAAAGACGAGTAGTGAATCAGAAAGAAGAAACAACGAAAGAGGAAACTACTTTGACGGCGATGTAAAAGAGATAGAAAGATGCACAGTAATAGGAGCAAAGATGAGGCACTCCATTCCTGTGAGGGCCCTCTCTATTTATATTCGTCGACATAGGTCTACGTAATGAGCGCCTTCCCTTTTGATACAATGCAACTGCTCTCCCGCTAACCTTAGCTTATAGCCTCGAGCTTCTTGCTTCTTTCTACTTCTGCCCCTCCTTCCCGTCATCCACCAGCACCTATCTTTCTTGGCCCAAGATCCACACAGGGCCACTATTTCCCTCTTAGCCCCTCTATTTCCGCACCTGTAAGAATGAATATAGCCGCCTGCCTCTTCAAAACCCTAACCATTCAGCCGACTAAGCCGGACAACAAGGCAGGATTTCTCTTGGTGGGAGCGCGAGGGAAGATGGGTGATTAGCCGGCGAGCTCAGGCTTCCTAAAGGACAGAAGCGCACCGTGTTTTCATTCCAGCGATGACTGTGCCATGTATGTACACTTCCATGCTTCTACGTTGCATATAAGCGCATCAATCAAGACAGGTCACGAGACCCACTGGGCTGCACGACGCTGTGCTGGTTTTCCCGAAGATACTCCGCCAGAGTCACAGAAGGAAGGAAGCATTACGTATTTATCAGTAGGCGTTAAACAAAACACAACTACTACGCATTTACCACACTGAATTGTGGTAACTACGAGACTCTAAAATATGTTGGCAGTTGCTTTTTGCATCTTTTCTAAGAAAAGCAAAAGACATCACATCTACTCTCGTCCATCTTGTTTACTTCAAATCTCACTATGATCAGGACATGGAAATCAATGCTATGTTCAAGTAGAAACCTGTTCTTCTCTTTTGTGTCACAAAACAATTTCAAGCTCAATAAGCCTCCAAATAAAAGAAAATAAAAGCCGTTAAAGTCTTCACATACCCTGAGACCCCCACACCCCCCCCCTCCAATAACGCCAACCAACATGTGTATAGCCAGGACTCATTACCCCTTGGGTCTACCAATTTTTCCCTTGGCGCCGCTCGAAAAAGGATAGAAGCAGAAAGGAAAAAGAAAAAGAAAAAGAAAAAAGAAGAAAACGCCGAATACGAGGTAACCCAGGGACCTAAACAGAAAGAAAAGAATAAAGAAAAGGAAATGCGGGCAAACCCAAGTACAGATGTGCCCTTAATCAAGACCCCCCCATTCACGTTTCATTGGAGTCCATTCCATAGGGGTTGTTGCTAGCCGTGCGCCCTTGAGCTTCTTGTTTTCTGCACGCAATTCTTCAACCTCGCTTCGCAGCTCGGCGCATTCTCTGGTCAGCTTTTCAATCCACGTGCGTCCCATCTCGAGGACTTCGGCCTTGCTAATTCTCTTTTCAATGCCGGCTCTCGCGGCCGCCCGACGACCAGGCGAGCCACCTTCTTCGTCACCCATCATGTCAGTTTCACCGTGATACTCAGACATTGGAATTGTAGCCAGTAGTCTTTCAAAGTGCGAGTTGAGGCGGTGTCGGTACTGCTGTTCAACCTGGTTGTGAGCCTCGCGAGCCCGTGACTCCTCGAAGCTCTCGCTGTCCCGTCTCACAGGTGCCTTTTGCTTCTTGGGGGCACGCGACGCGGTGCGGAGCTGGGCTGCGTTTCGTTTCTTCTCTTCAGCAGCTAATGCGGAGTCGTGCTGGCGCTTGCGGGGATCGGCGCCATGAGCTGAAAGAGCAGCATGGTCAGAGCCAGGTATAGATCCATGGCCGAGGGAGTGGTTCGGGAAACCGTGTAAAGATTCTGCGTGAGAGGGTCCGTGTGAGCCAGAGCCATACAAGCCATACTGCGTTGACACGGGCGACCGGCCACTGCTACTAACGTCAGACGTAGAAGACGTACGGTATCCAGAAGGGGTCGGGGTATATCCAGACCCCGAAGTTGCTGAGCGAGGGTCCCAGCTAGCACTGCTACTGCCGCCCGTAGTGTTCGTACTGATAGTGGTAGTTCTGTTGATGTCAAGAGGGTTGAGAGTGGGAGCGAGGCCTGCCTGCGAGACGGGGCCAAGGCCAAGGAACATGCGGTTGTCTACAGTAGAGGTAGCCATGTTGTAGGGGGGCTGGGTTGCGATGCCGGAGTAGGCGCCCCCAGAGGAAATACCCATGCTGGAGAAATACGCGGGTTCCTCCATTGCACCATAGCCTCCGTTGAGGAACTGGTCAAAGGAGGCGCCATCGGCGGCGTGGGACTGGTGAGGATTCTGTCAAGGGAGAGGAAAACGTCAAGAGTAGTTAGAGAGCCGTAGTTCGTCTTGGCGGTTTCTAGTACAAGGGAGCAATGGTGGGGGGAGTAAGCATTAAAAAGGAAAGGGAAAAAAAGACAAACCATTTTGGGGAAAACAACAAGGACGAAAATATGATATACAGGCTTAGCTTTCGGAATACAGCTCTAGCATGTGTTTGCCAAGACGGTGTGATGTTCCTAAAAAGTCTTGGCAATCCAGCGTCTAAGGTGACGTACAACCAGGATGAAAATACGTAGAAAAGAGATAAAATAGAGTTCAAGACAAAGACAAGAATATTAAAAAGAAATGCGAGAAGCACGGAGCCACAAAGAAAATGTATATAAAAATGGCGAGAGGAGGGGAAAAAAGATGTAACAATGTCTAGAAGAAATAGTGATGTTTTGAGAGAGGAGAGATGGAGGAAAAGAAAGCAGAAAGACGGGGAGATTAATATGTAAATAAAGGTCGTTAGCCCGCAAAAGAAAAGACTCCAAAATGGAAGTGTAAACTATTCTTCGGAGAAAAGAAAACAAAGCCAGCCAGGGAGAACAGATGATGTGGAAAACGAGACGAAGAGGGCTAGGTAGAACCAAAGGGAAAGGACACCACAAGCAGACA
This sequence comes from Ceratocystis ficicola, assembly GCA_038407015.1. Taxonomy (NCBI): domain Eukaryota; kingdom Fungi; phylum Ascomycota; class Sordariomycetes; order Microascales; family Ceratocystidaceae; genus Ceratocystis; species Ceratocystis ficicola. The sequence continues at coordinate 60,716 of JAZBQP010000033.1, read as the reverse complement.
AAATAAAATGGCCGTCTAGCACAAGGGTCTATGGCCTAGAGAGACGGGGGTGAGTGGAAGAACCGGCAAGAGGAAAAAGTAAAAAAGGTCTATAAGCACTGCCTACTGCATTGGCTCAGACCTCAGACAGCAACGACGAGTCTGGGAGTGGGGGAAGGGGGGGAGGAAGGGGGCTGTAGGAAGCAGAGGAAGGGGGGCGTATTGGTGTTTATTTTGTCGATATTCTTGGACTCTTTCTGTTTTGCTAGTCCGCAGCAAGTTTTCTTTTTTTGCAATCCCCCAGGAATTCGAATGGGGAATCGGATCGGAACCCAGGGCTTCTTATAATGCAGCAACGAGGTGGAAAGTGGATAGTTCTCTTCTTTTTTTTCTCAACAAAATTGCTTGCCTTGACAGCTTAGCAACTTGCTGCCTGGTGCTCATGTTGTTCCCGGCCTAGACCTGTTAGCTTGCGTCAACTTTGGTTTGGTTTGTAGCCCCAACCCCGAGTTCTAGAGCTCTCCACGCCTAAGTAGCTTTCACATGATATTAAGTGTTAGGCTAGGAAAATCTGGTGCTGCTAGAGTTTGACAAAGAAGAAGCAACGGCAGCACGAAACAAGGCTTGTCGGCAACCTGGGCTTGCTCCTACACGACTCTAATTGGTCTTGGCTTTTTCCTTCGCTCGGACCTTTTCTTTTTTGATCGTACCCCCCCCCCCTTCTCCTACAACATCATAGACGAGACACGCACATACACACCCAGGCAGAACGGACGGGCGTTTCTCGCAGCGGCAGCTTTAACGAAATTTGGGCTGGTTCATGATCAAAAAGACGAAGGGAAATTTTCTGTAGAGAGCAGCGCTAGAGGTATAAAAGGTATAAAAAAAAGATACAAAATAATGTACTAAGGCCCAAACCAATCATCACATCAGACAGCAAACAGCAACTACCAAAAACAAAATGCAAAAACAGCAGGTAGTGCGTCGCCGAGTCCTGCTGGACCGCCGAAGATAGAAGTGACGCTAACGCGACTTCCAAAGTATTGGGATTGGGGGATTGGAGGGGGTCAGAGCGCCCGGCTGCTTTCTATATGTAGACAGACGCAATAACGAGCGAGATGAAAATAGAAAATAACAACTAAGCAAAAAGAAAACAAATAAAAAATGCAGACGCAAGAGAGCCCACTGGCTCCAGGACCCTCGGTTCACGCAACCCGAGGCTTTTCGCCAAATAGAGTAGCTTCTCGTTTCTCGAACGTGCCTGCCTAAAGCTGATATATCATAAACGCTTGATCAACGTCATAGCGAGGACAACAGAGGCCATTAGATCCCCCCCCCCCCCCCCCCCCCCCGGGCCAATGCGAGGGCTTACATAAAACGCTATGAGGAAAAACAAAGTGGCTTAATGTTCCAGCAAACCAGTATCCTTCATTCTCCTCTCGCTGGCGTCAGTATGGACTATCAAAATTGCGATGGGCTCGAACTAGGGGGGTGGGGTGTTGGAGGCCTACTTCGTATAGAATCAATGCATGTACAGCCAGCAAGAAGACCTTTGTCTGTCTCTTCTGCGACTCGCGCTTGAGTTTGCCCATCAGCGAGAGCAAGTATCGCCAGTGCTTGCAAACTTGACCTGTCGTTGTTCGTCGACATACCATGTGTCACCTTTCCCTCTACTATGATCCTCGGCAAAGGTATTAGCATCCGAAGACAGAAAAGCTTGGCCTTCTTGTTTCTCTTGGCAAAAGGGGTCCCAGGAAAACTCAGGAATACCCCCCTCCCAAAATCGCACAGCTTCCACCAGTAAAAAGAAAAATCAGACCCGAGACAGCAGGCTCCTCACGGATCTCAGCGGCCTCTACCTGATGATCGTGTTTTTTTTTACTGATATGCAAGGATGAAATTGTTGCCAAGACCCATTTAGCTTTTTCCCCATCGTCCAACAGAACCAAAGTATCACGTTGTTGGCGCCTCGAAGCTATGCCAAGCTTTTTTGCCATGCTATAGGATGCACGACGGAATGTTTGTGAGATTCAGAACAATGGCAAACGCTCTAGATCAGGAATGCCGATTCTACAGACGAAAAACAACGACATCAGCATCGACATGGCGGCAGCAAAGACAGGCGGACGACGACTCAACCAGAGACCAAGAACACATGAAATGCAAAAGTCCAACAGAAGGAGGAGACAAGCGGAAATTCACTCATACTAAGACCTGGCTCAACTCCTTTCATTTTCTTTCATGGACTGTTCCAGATTTTTCCTTCCCCTCTGTTCTCCTTTCTCCTTTCTCCCCTTCCCACTTCTCCTCTTTCTCGCCTATCACTTCCTGCGTCTTTTGCCCGGATTGCTCCCATGTCCACAGTGTCAGGATAGCCAATCACTCATCTCGCTGGGCCTGTTACACCGCCTTCTTACAGGCCAACTCCACCCAGTTGCTATAGCTGTAGAAGCCCTATTATATGGTTGATTACGCAGCGAGGAAAGTGCTTGCGGTTTTGCGGCCCGTCTTATCTTCGCTCCCCTGCTAGTAGTATTGCATGTTCAGCTTCGACGCGGCGCTGTGCTGTTAGCATACATGGCATATGTTTAAGGATGTACATGGATCCCTCGATACACCCCTCGTCAAAAGGACATGGCCTTTTCGAGATTCTTGCAACCCCGCCCCGTTCATTTTATTTGCTTTCGTCCGTTTTTCTTATTCCCGTCTCCCGTTTCTTCGCTAGCCAGGTTCTCCAAAGCCTGGGTTGCGTACTCACCTAGCTCGCCTGTAACAGTCCAGGGGCTTGGGGGCAAGGACCGAGCCAATAATGAGGTGGGCTTCAGGTTGAAAATGTACAAATCCAACGGATTTGAATGGAAAGGGAGGGGGGGGGAGTAGCACAAATGTAAGCGACTCGTTTGTGAATGTTCGCTGCTGTGCTTCAAACTCTTTGGGCCAGAGGCATCTATGCTCACACTTGTCCACTCCCTCCCCTTCGCTCTCCTCCCCCCCCTCTCTCTTTCTCTCTTTCTCTCTTTCTCTTCATCTATTCCTTCTCGCCCATTTCTCTCCTCTTCTCTTCTCTCCAAGGGGTCTGCCAATCCCTCGGAGTCAGGAACTTGACCCAACCTAGATCGAAGGCAAAGAAAAGGGGACCAGAAAACAGTATGCCAAGACTTTCGGAAGCATTATTACCAAAGCCAAGCTTTTCTGGCAGCGGGACTAGAGCCGAGCCGTGAAGAAGATCCCCGAATTTTGTGTGCCAAGTTCAGTGCCAAGCCAGACCAGGCCAAGCTATGCTCGGATGTTTTCAAGCGTAAACACGTTATCGACTTGGCCCTTAGCCGCTTCTTTTTAGGACGAGAGAAGCTAGCTTGACACTTAGCCTCCAATTGCCATGCTATGTATCAGGCTGTTGACCCTTAGAGTTCTCTAGAGAAGCACAGCACCTCGCCTTTGTTGGTGTCCACTCGCTCATTTCGTATATCCACCTGCTAGCTTTGATCCTCGAGCCGAGAAAAGTCTTTTTTTTCTTTCATTATTATTGCTTGGTGCCTAAAATCGCCTAACTCCGGATGATACTGGGCTCAGCCATACGACAATTTCGGCATTTACGCATAAAGTGGATGGGCGGATTGGTTCATAATCTACGATGTATTCATGCGCCGGCATACCTATTACCGACACTATAGCCTCCTTATTTGGGTTGCTTTCGATGGTTTCGCGAGTGTCGATTCGGCAGCTTTTTCCGGAGGAGTCGCGGGTAAAGCATACATCCCAATGGCCAAGATGAACTATTATAGAGCACTAAAACTTCCAGGTGCAGCCCCTCTACTCCGCTGCACAGAAGCCCTTCACACAAGACTTTAGCTCCATGTCAACATGCCGAAGAACGACTAGGCCGCCGATTGCTAGATAGCTGATTCTGACGTAGATTTGCAGATGTGTGGCGAAAGAAGAAGAGCTTATAATACACGCTAGCATAGTCATATACGTGATAGGGCCCTATACGTTTGCAGTGGATAGAATGTTGATGGGCAGCCACAACCCAACAAAACGACTCCATTCTAGGCATTCCAAGTCAGCAGCGGCTTTAAAACTGATGTGATTCACGTATGATTAACTTTAGGTCACAGGCCTACTGACAAAGCGACGTCATATCATTCCTGATCAGAGCCAACGACTTCCTCCACGGCAGGCTGTTTGTTCTCGGCGGCCTTGTTGTCCTTTGCGTCCTCGACCGTGACACCGACCTTGCCCTCGGCATCATTAGAGCCCACATCGCCCTGCGCATTGTCTCTCTCCTCGCCCTCTCCATCATTCTTCTTGTCTCCATCCTCACGAGCATTCTCGGCCTCCTTGTTGACCTTGTCCTCATCGGCAGCCGCAATCTTTCGCTTCTTTACCGGGGGATCGTCTTCTAGATCAATTTCTTCGGGTTAGCATTTGCACTAACACAGAGAGTACCATGGGTGACAGAGGAGAGGGGAGCATAGAGTAGGGATGTTAGGGGCAGAGAGGGGCGCGCAGAGAGCGGAGGGAAAGTGGAGGAGGGAAGACCCCTCGCGCTGGACAAGACTTACCTTCGGTCTGCTTAGCAGCACCATCGCTCTGGTTGTCGTCCTTCTCATCGCCCGTTTCTTCGTCACCGTCGTCATCATTCTCTCCGTCCTCCTCGTCTTCATCGTCATCGTCATCAGAAGCATCGTCCTCGTCTTCGTTGAAACTAGCAGGGTATAGTTAGTTTAGTCTCGTTTTTCGGCTGTCAACTCCATGACTATGGCTAGCTATCTAGCCCTTCGACGTCATTTCCTGTGTAACAACGCCCTAACTAGCCCCTCACGCTCATGAACTTGGCTATTTTGTCGCCGGGTTCGGTTGGGAAACGGCAAATGCCACAGCAAGTGACGTATAGGCTCTGTCCAGCGCCGCGAGTCGTGGGTCGCATTGCGTCCCAACCTCAGATCACGCCACCTAATCGAGCTTGAAGTGGCAACACCCATATCCAATTATCAGATCACAGCTTCCCTAGTGCGTCGCAGACGCAATCGAAACTATCCGGTGACTTGGAGATGCTTCAATCTCTGTCCGCTGGTTCTCTTGCAAGACTAGGGGTCTGGTCTGGTCTGGTCTAAAGCCAAGATTGGGCTCGAGATTGGATCTGGGATGAGCGTTGACGAGATTGAGACTAAGGACGCTCTCCCGGCTACTGGCCCAGGCAGAACTTGCAAGGCGCCAGTAAGATGGCATCGCCTGTATCTCGGCCGACACGCAGCAAAGAGTGATTGATGGCGGAAATGTGCAAGCACACAATGTGGAGGGAAATAGCAATTGAACGCCTCGATCAAGGCATTGGATAGCGCAAATATCACGACTTACTCATCATCCTCCTCCTCTTCGTCGGAGACATCTTCGGGGAGCGACAAGAGCTCATCATCGTCTCCCTCCTCGTCCTTATCGTCCTGTTTTCTCTTGCGCGTAGAAGGCATTGCTCGATAAGTCGCGTGGAATGTTCAAATATCTCTCGCTCGGTATACGGCAGCTGTCACCGAAAAAAAAGGGATGTGCAAAGAGAAATAGAGATGGCAAAGAAAAAAATAGCTCGGTGGCAGAGCTGATTTAAATGATAGCTTGGTCCTTTTTCTTGAGGCTGGCAAGGAGATGAAAAGAGGGAAGCAGAGGAGAAAGGCAAGAGGCTAAGATAAGAGCGCAAGCCTTCCCCCAAATATACAGCCAGTTAAATGAGTTAACGGAACTACGCAAAGACACCTGCCAAGAACGGCTTGGTAGAGAGAGGGAGAGAGCGCAATAACAAGAGAGAGCAAATAACAGACTACTACCCTACTTATCCTACATCGCCCTCACTATAGAACCGCCTCCTTGTCAGCACTCTTTAGCAGCAGAGACCGCCCATCCCATTTCAAGCAGCCAGCTATGTACAGTACAGTGAAACGACGACGTTGCTGACTGACTAGCAGCCAGTCACAATGCCCGAGCCCGAGGTCTCTATTTTTCTTTGTCTACACCATGCTGACAATCAAGGCCGAAGACGTCTGTTCGTGCAGGGCAAGGCCATGGCCTAGGCTTGAGATTTGGGATATGTGAGGGCAAAAAACGCGGTATCAAAGCTCGATTGTTGTGAGCGCTTAGCAATCGTGTAAGCTGAACGAATACATGTGTTTCGACCGGATTCAGAGTTAGCGAAGTCACGGCCGTGCCTCATACTGTGCATCTATCAGTCCCAGAGCCAAGGCGGGGTTCACATCAGGTTCCCCCGCGAGCTAACTCCGCAGACCGAGATACGCTTGAGATACCTCCGATTTAACCGTGGAAAAATAATGCTTGAGACAGCATTCATACTGTGTGAGAGTTGAAACAAGGGTTACACGCACGAGTGCCAACCCTTGATTTGCGTACCCTAAATGGACGCTTGTAACCCTATGATCAGCATCTGGACAGCCCCTTGTGCTCAAAACAACGAACGATGGACGCTAGTGCTGGCTGGTACATCATGTTTCCTGTCTGGTTAGCGCCCAAGCCACAATCCATGTTTTGAACCTGTAAATTGTCTTCGACCAATGTCTTAGCTTTAGGTACGCGTAATGTGCACTCTGAAAGATGGAGCGCAGTGTAACTATGTACTTGAATATGAAGACACTTGCAGAAGTCTGAGGTTCAGCTAGGGGAGGAGAAGAGAGCAAGGATGACACAAAACAGTCAAGGGTCAACTTTATCCTGTTGTTGTCAGCAGGTCGTAGCTTAGCACCAAACAGGGCGGAAATGCGAATTGTGTAATGTGCTATGTTGTGGCGAGGCGCTGATGGTTTCTACAGAAATGGGTATAATGCAGGTTTTGTGTCCACTTGCCTGCCCATGTGTCCAAGCCACGGGCGTGGTGAGAGACAAGTAAAGAACCCAGTCGAGATTTAGCGAGCTAGGTTGTAAAGTAAAGACGCATGCACCGTGGGAGGGCGGAGGGCGGGAGACAAGGGAGGGGCGAGAAGGGGCTGTTTGACTTATGAAGGGATGGGATAATTGCTTTCTACCATTCAGCTGGGAAGGGGGAAGAAGGGGGAAGGGACATGGAAAATGAAAAGAAGAGGGGAGAGGGGGGAGATGGAGGGAGAGAGAGGGAGAGAGGGAGAGAGGGAGAGAGGGAGAGAGGGAGAGAGGGAGAGAGATAGAGATAGAGAGAGAGCTGGCGATGCAGCACAGGGCTCGAAAAACAAGAGCGGCGGACAAAGAGAACAATGAGACAGGACGCAGACAAAGCCTGCTGACGGTATCAGCAGCCGACCGTGGATTTCATAGAATCAGACGAGTGGACAAGAAAACAAGGAGAAAGAAAATGTGTCGAATTTAGATTGACAGGGTAGGGGTATAGGCCGAGGAAAAGCGAAGGGGGCCAAGGGAGGAAGGGAGGGGTTTCTGTGTTTGAGCTAGTTAAGCAAGGAAAGGGAGCGGGAGATTAGTATGAGCAGAGGGTAGGTAAGTGGGCTAGCAGAAGGTAGAAGCAGGAAAACGGCACAGAGAGTGCGTGCTGTGATTTTCAGGGTGCGAAATGCAGGGCGACAAGGCAAGACGAAAACCGAGAATGAGAACGTGACACTGCATGTGTGCAGCGGGGCGCTGTTTTTGTTTGTTTATTGGCTGCTGTGTTTGTTTATGACGGCATTTGTAATGCGCTGTGTGTGGGAAAAGAGAGAAAAGGAAGAGAACAAGATCGAGGAGGAAGCTTTGCAGGTAGACGGGCACTTGTAGTCCGGCGAGTAGGGCAGTCAGTTGGTGTTGAGCAGTGCCAATACGTGTGTGTAGAGCTGTTGGTGCAGGTGTGTATGCGTGCGTGTGTGGCTGGGCCTTCTCCCTTGGTTGCTTTTGTGCTTTGTTTTTATTAGTTAGCGGCGACGCCGTTTGTTAGTTCCCGGTTCGCGGTTGATAGTACGCACGTCTCTTTGGTGGCCCATGATCTCTTTGTCTCTTTGTCTCTTTGTCTCGTCGAGCCGTCTTTAGTCTCGTTGTTTCCTGGGAGAGCAAGCATAGAAGGTTAGAAGGTTTGAAGATAGCAATATGGCCTGCGCAGTCTGCAAAATTTGACATTTGCTGTTGGCCAAATGTTTGGTAGCAACTGCCGCCTAAATAACGGGAAGGGGAATAGGTCCTTGTAAGTTGAGGTAGTTGCCCAATTTCTATTCTCCTTCTCGCCTATGATCATTTCTTTTTTTTTTTTTTTTTTTTTTTTTTGCTGCTTTGTCTCCAGGGCTTGGTGCGTCTGTCGGGCTATCTCTTTATTTTATTTTATGTTCCTTTTTCCTTTCCTTTCCTTTCCTTTTCTTTCCTTTTTCGTTTTCCCCTCCTCTTCCTCTTCCTTCTTGGCAGTAAGTGTGTGTGCATGCTGTGTTGATCCTTGCGTAGACTGAGTTTTCTTGATTATATGTTTTTTTTTTCTTCCTTTTGGCAACTACTCGCTGCTCAGTCCTAGCAGTTGCTGCCCCTTGGGCTGTACTTCGGTGAAAAATTCGTAGCCTTCTTGTTCCTGCGTCCATAGAGCCCTTGATATATAGAATTTCCGAGGCTGAAGATCTTGCCTGTGTGCATTTTTCTCTGCTTCTTCTTTTTCTCGTTCTGCATTATTTGGCGGCTTTGTCCTCTCTGTCCTCTGTCCTCTGTCCTCTGTCCTTTCTGTCCACTTTGTGCTTTGTTTTCTCAGCGTCCTTGTTTGTGCTCCTTTGTCCTGGCTAAGCCAATCAACCCAACACATAGCACAAAATACACACCTCATACACAATCACCAACCACCAGCAGCTACAAATAACTATGCACACATAGGACCCCTCCTCCTTCTTCTTGATGTTTTCTTTCTTTCCCTCCTCCCTCTTTCGCCCTCTTTACATGGCTTCATAGGCTGCTCTCTGTTCGCATTGCCTTGGCCTGACCATGACCTGAACAAAACCGCCTCCTCAATCCAACGCTCACAGGCTCTTTGTCGGCCTTTGTCATTGTTGTCCCTAGCGGCTCTCATCCTCAACAACAAAGCCTAGCCAGTAGTGCGGCAACTTTCTCGCTCTCTAGCTAGCAGAATAACCAAAACAGCTCTTGTCCGACTGAGACTTGAGGTTTGCGGCTTAGGGCTCTGCTTGCTTTGTCTGTGTTTCTAGCCGTTTTCCTCGATCCTCCGTTTCTTCCTAATCATCCTTCATATTTTTCTCTATCCTCTTTTCTTATCCTTCCCAGGAAGAGAAATGTCCGCCCACCAACGATATCGGCAAGGCCGTGAGTTTGGACATTATTCTCGCCAACAACAACAGCAGCAGTACCCGCATCGACAAAACATAAATCTGGGGCCAAATCTAAATCTAAATCCGAATCCAAGTCCACATTCAAATCCAAATCCAAATGGGGCTAAGACCCAAGTTGGGCCTGGAGTATCTGACGACAGCAGCCAGAGAGCAGTAGCTGGTAATCATAGTAGTGGCAATCTCGACCACAGACAGCCTTATGGGGAAATGCCGTCGCCACCACCACAGCAGCAGCAACAGCAGCAGCAAAATAGAAACCAGTACCAACACCAACACCCACACCCACACCCACACCCACACCCACACTCAAATCCAAATCCAAAACCACACCCACACCCACACCCACATCCACATCCACATCCACATTCACACCACCAACAACACCAACACCAACACCAAATCCCTTTGTTTGACGATCATGCACTATTTCTCAACCACAACCGCTGTTCTCCTCCACCCCCGCATGCGCCTAAACCCGTTAATCCTAGAGGAAATATGATGCCTCGATGGGCTCATGCACAAAGCTTCATGGGAAAACCTACCATCGGCATTAGTAGAAGTAGCAGAAACACCCTTAACGACAATGACGGCTATTTCGAGTCCGGCGACGGCGATAACAACAATAGCGACAACGATAACGATAACGATGATAAAAAAGACAATGACAATGGCCTACTGTCGCAATTCCGGCTCCGATCTAGATCAATCGACGGCGTCATCTATTCCGGTAGTCGCAATAGTGGTGGTGGCAGAAACACTAGTGGTACTAGCAGTAGCAGTAGTGCTACCGCTACTGCTGCCACTGCACCTTCATTGTCTCATGGTGGTCATAGCCAAGCGACCTCACCACCCTTGGATTCTGAAGCACAGGCACAGACTCAAATTCAGGCTCCCACACAATCTGTTCCTGCTTCTACCTCTGTCTCTGTCTCTGTCAACCCCAGGCCTCACTCTGTGCATTCCATGCAATCTGTGGGCCCTTTATCCGCTTCTAATTTGGCTGAGATGATGATTGAGAGAACAACAGCAGACACATCCCTGCTGGGGTTGGGGTTATTAGGATCAGGATCAGGATTGGAATCAGGGCCAGGGCAGCCAGAGCCAGAGCCAGAGCCAAGACCAAGGCCAAGAACAAGAACAAGGACCAGAACAAGACGGCCAGGGGCAGAACCAGAGTTTACACAAACAAAAACACTCGCTCAGTTTGACACTGCAGTTTCTGGTTCTAGCAGCAGTATAGCCAGTGCAAGTCCCCAGGGTGTATCTTCTTTCTCGTCATCACTGTCATCCTCTTCTTCTATTGCCGCTGCTGGTGCAGTAGGTGTCTCTGCTTCTGCTACGTCCACTGCTACATCCACTGCTACTACAATAGCTACGAAACCTACTCTCACCACTGTAACTGCACTTGCAACTCCAACTTCAACCCCAACTCCGGCTGCAAATGGCATCACCACCAGTGCTCCTGTTACTATCACCACCGCTGCCCCTGCTGCCAAACTACCACAGCTGACCCTTAAGCACTCCCACAATCATCACCAGTACGGCGATGCTGTTTCTTCCTCAGCCTCGAACATCTCTTCATATCCCTCACCAACAACTCCTGGCCACAGCCCGTTTCCCAATTTGCAGCAGCAGCAGCAGCAACATCACCAACAGAAAGCCTCTCCGTTCCCACTGTCTAATAATCCCGCCCAATCACCTTCCGCCTTAATTGAAAACTTCTCGCGCCCTCGTAAATACAGCATTCGATCCGCAACACCCGAAGCCTCCTCGCCTCGTGGCGGACCTACGTTTGCCTGGCCTGATTCCGGCCTATCACCATCGTCATCCAACCCAGCATCGGCGACCACTGTTACTTCCGCCTCGAGCCTGGCCACAGCAACACCAATAACGCCGCCCCTACTCTCACCAACGCTGGTCACGCCTTCCAAAACTGCTCCCTCTAAAACCTCGATCCTTGCTTCTCCCCCCCCTCTCCACACCCCTTCTGAAGGATCTCCCTCATCTCTCTCTCTGGCTACGTCTCGCAAAATGTGGCCCCGCCCGCGCGCCGCTTCGAACTCGTCGGCTATGTCGTCTGCTTCGGCTGTTGAATATTACGACCCTCGCACTGCTCGATCCCGCCCTACAATGGCCAGCTCTGGTAGCGGCTTTGGCAATAGCAACCCTGGGATTCCAAACTTTTCCACTAGATCGCCCGTAATGCCACAGCCCTGGATGGCTAAAGAAGCTTCTCGTTCCTCGTTCCGATCCCAAGCTTCTTCGGCCCAAATAACCTCCCGTACCGAGCAAAGTAGCATTCGTACCAAGGGCACCCCTGTGAGCTCACTCTACGATGATGAAACTCAGGATGATTCCATTGTCGACGATGTCATGGGCATGTACTACCAGGGCTTCGCCGACTCGGACATTGAAGGGGTCAATGAAGACCAGGACGATTACGGGCATGGCGAACAGATGCATGGCAAGAGCAAGAGCAAGGACGGTGACTCAAACTCCATTGCTAGCTCAAGAAAAACCTCCAATACTATGCACGATCACAACAACTACGTCAATTTCAGGACCTATGGTACCACTCGTCATGCTAGAAATAGCCATCATGATGACCGCGATGTGCGTTATTACGATGCTCCACCTAGTAGCCTCGACTCTAGTAATCAAACCACCTTAAATGATGAGCCCGTTTCCCACGATAATCGCCATGACCGGGCAAATTCTGGCTCGGACGTTTCTTCCATTCGCCCTACCTCCCAGTATCAAGCCAATGAGCGCCGTTCTGGTGGCCGCAATATAACTCCTCTGGAGCCCACACCCCACCAAATTACCAGCTTGGGCGAGCAAAGGCAGCCTATGATATCCATTGCCACTACTGCAGCGGCATCTACAACATCCCCTACTTCCAATTCCTCTTCTCCCAACAACAGTAGCAAGAACACCGATAGTAACGCCCTTTTGCCCGAAAGAGCACCCGGCCCTCGGCGCCCTCGCCCAAGGTCTTCATCTGTTCCACCAAATATGGTTATGATGTCGGCTTCTTTGCCTAAAAATCCGGAACTCCGGGACTCGGGAAAATCCCTTGGCCTTGTCCATAATGCTCCAGCCAAAAACACCAAGGCTTCTTCCGACCTGAAAACTCCTCTCCGCTCTCCAACGCTCCTGAGCAAAACTCCAACTATCAACATTCCCCTGTCTCGTGCGCCCACGCCGCCACCTCCTGATTTGCAGCCGGCCCCAGCCCAAGTTAAGCCTGAAGACCCTCTTGCCCGCGATCGCTATGGTTTCCGCAAGGAAAACCAGTATATCACACGAGAGGCTTATGATAAATGGAATGAAGGCTACACACAATACCTGGCCCGGCGTCGCAAAAAGTGGAATGCCTACATGAAGGAAAACGGGTTGATGACGGAGAATCCCACACGCTTTCCCGCACGAAATGCTAAGACTAAGCGCTTTGTGCGCAAGGGAATTCCGCCCGAGTGGCGTGGTGCGGCCTGGTTCTATTATGCAGGCGGGCCTGCTATCATGGCCAAGTACTCGGGTCTCTACGATCAGCTTCTCAAGCAAAAGGCCAAGGACATTGATGCGGAGGCTATCGAGCGTGATTTGCACCGCACCTTCCCCGACAACATCAAATTCCGGCCTAATGGCATCTCTGCGCTCAGTAACACGGCTGAGATCCAGAAGCACATGGTGGGTGACAAGGCCGCCAACTCTAATGTCGAAACGCCCATAATCTCAGCCCTACGACGTGTGCTGCTGGCGTTTGCTGTTCACAACCCGGCTATTGGCTACTGCCAAAGCCTCAATTTCCTGGCTGGGTTGCTTTTGCTGTTCATCGACTCAGAGGAGCATTGCTTTTGGCTTTTGAATGTCATTACACGCTTCTATCTTCCTGGGACTCATGAAACAAGCCTCGAAGGGTCCAAAGTGGATTTAGCTGTTATGATGTCGTGCCTGTGTGAAACGATCCCCGATCTCTTTCACAAACTGGCTGCCGAGCCGGACGACGATATCATGCGCCCTGCGGCAGCAGTCGTTGTTGAGCGTGCACGTGCTGCCCGCAAGGCACGTCCCAAGAAGCGGGACCCCAACAGTGTTTTGGGCGACCGGCTCCCGCCCATCACATTGTTCATGACTTCGTGGTTTATGAATTGCTTTATTGGCGTTTTGCCCATCGAGACAACCCTGCGTGTCTGGGATGTTTTCTTTTGCGAGGGCTCCAAAACCTTTTTCCGCATTGCCATGACCATTTTCCGCACTGGTGAAACGCAAATCCGCACGGCTGACCCCATGGAAATTTTTCCTGTGGTGCAGGGCCTTCCCCGACGCCTGATTGATGCCAATGCTATTCTTGAGCTGTGTTTTCGGCGCCGAGGCGGCTTCAACCATGTTAGCCAGCAGATGGTTGACGAAAGACGAGCCGAAGCCCGCAGGCTAGGCGAGGTTGAACGCCGGAAACAGGCTGAGGCTGAGGCTGAGGCTGAGCCAAAGTCAGGCCAGGCAAAGTCGGCTCTCCATTTTGGGGGGCCACGTCGGAGACAGGGCACACATGTGTGATGCGGGATAGGACGAGAGATGGATGAGACAATGCAGCCTCTCTTTTCTTGTTGGACTGGACTCACTCTGCTCTGTTTTTTCTTCTCTCTCATGACTCTGACCATTTTCTCAGAAAGTGTCCTTTGCATAGTTGCCTCATCTGTGAGTGTCTGTTATCTGGCATTAGTCCTTTTTTCTTTTCTTTTTTTTTTTTTTTTTCCAAGATACCCCTCATTCTCTCCCTCCATTTCTCACCGCTACTCCTGTCGTTCTGATTTATTTTCTCGTCGTTTTTCTTCTGTTTTCTTTGTCTGGGCCATACCACACCATACGCCCGTCTTCAAAATCTACAAAAAGTGATTTTTTTCATCCTGCTTTCATCTGCGCAGCGCTTTTGTCATTCTTTCATTGTTCTCCCTCTCTTTGTTTGTTTCTTTTTTTCTCTACCTGCAGCCCCACTGCCCTTTCTTTTTTACTGTTCCATAAGCGTTCATCGTGTTTCGTCACCCTGTTCTTTGTTCCTTTAACCTTGTTTCACATGTCCCTATCCTCCTTCTCATCATATAGACTGCTTTGCCATATCCAATACATAGCAAAAACACGCATACACAGACACATACACATATACATACATATACGCAGACACATTCTCACGGCCGTATGCGTCATGTACTTTTTTGCACTCTGTATCAGGAAGGCCTGAACACTGTGTAGCTGTGATATCATCAAGATGTTGGCGAATAACAATGTACATCTGTGGGGGAAGATAGAAAAAAGAAATAAAAGCATGAAACACTAATGAGGGGAGTCGCAACATGACCAAATAGAATGAGAGGCTGTCCTCCACAGGTTGTTTTCCGTCACCCCCTGCTATCTATGAGCGTGGCCGTCTATCGCAAACGCGTCTGTCTGTCTGTCTATGATGAATGTTGATAGTGACTGATGCCTGATCGGGCCAGTCCACAATGAATGCTATCATGTGTCCCCCCTCACCTGTTCCCCGCAGCAAATGGTCTGGGGTATATCTGCGCGGTCCTGTTCGTTTAAGAGGCGTGCGCCTTTGTCATGCTTGCAGCCTCGCGGTTGAATGCCGCACGGTCAGTCTGGTACTGGTTTGCAACAGCGGTGTCCAGCGGATCATCAGCGTTGGGCTCAATCATCAGCGAACGGATAGCTTCCAACACCGAAGCCACGCGCGTGTTGGGCTTCCAGTTTTCGCTCTTGAGGAGGCCTAGGCACACGCTGCCCTGTTCGTCGTTGGTCACATTGGGGTGGTAGATGCGCGTGACGAACTTGACGGCTGGCGGCTTGAAGGGATAGTCTGTCGGAAGCATGATGTGGATGGTGAAGGCGCCGCCGACGTAGGGGGTGTTCTCGGGGCCGCTGATGGTGCACGTCCAGGTATGGAGCACGTCGTTGAGGAGGGAGACGGAGATGCCAGGAATCGGATTGGCCGTGATGTCGGCGAGTTCCTGAAGGGGGAGGGGGAGAAGGAGGGCGGGGTTAGTAAGTGGGCGCAAAGTGATGGCAAAGGCGAAGAACGGTCGGTACCTTGTTGATGCGCTTAGTACTCGCCATTCTGGGCAACTTGTGACAATAGGAAAGAATGGATGTTACACGAGGAGGGGGAGCGGTAGAAAAGACGATGACGATGATGAAGAAAACAAAGACCAAGCAATAGGGGGCTGAATAGAGATAGGAAAAAATTCAGAAAGAATGATAGGAGGAAATCAGGGAGGCGAGGCGAGAATAAAAACAGCAGAAGAAGAAAAGAAGAGGAAGAAGAAGGGGGAAAAACGCAAAGGGCCTCACAGCCAGTGAGGTTTTTCAACCAAAACTCACAGCACAAATGAGGAAGGAAGCTTTGGTAAGAAAAAAGAAGGAAAAAGAATTAAAAAAAAAAAAAAGAAAAAGAACACCAGAGAAGGAAGGAGCTGGACGGAAATGGAAGTCAAAAGCAGCAACTGTAGAAAATTGGAAGCCTTTCTCGACTTGCCTAGCAAGCCCAAGGCAGGCGCAGCAACATTTATAGCAATAGCCTGCCTGCAGCCAGCTTCTTGCTTGCATTTATCTGTTCTTGCCTCTTGATGAAACTGGAATATAGCAAGGGAAAGAAACAAAGCCCCCCCCCTCAGTGCCAAAGCCCCCTCAAGCCCTTGCGCTCCTGCTCTCCAGCCAATGGGGCCAGCTAGACCCTGGCCAAGGACAAGGCGGGGCAGGGGCAGGGGTTGTAAAGGAGGGGCAAAATAGTAGCAATAAAGGCCAGGCTGCGCTTTGGAGCTCCAAGTTGGGCGGCAGGCGAGCTTTGTTATAGAGGCTTCAGTGGGTTACAGTTAAGATTGTCTATAGTTAGATGATTGGTTATACCTGGTCACGCTGTACATGACATCGCTAGCTTGTATTTCTGGAACGCGGCCGGTGTAAATCCTTCAGCCGAACACCAACACACCCGAATGAAAACCAAAGAATAGGACGGCAAAAGAAAAAAAAGCACAAAAATTGGTCGAGCCTAGCCCATCGTCTGGTCCTCGTCCTCTTCGTCCTCTTCGTCTTCATCGTCGGCCTCAACACCGTCTTCGGCTTCCTCAGGAAGCTCGAGATCAACGTCTAGAGTAGGCCCATCGTAGTGTTCGTCGCTGTCACTGTCGTCGTCTTCGTCGTCCTCATCCTCATCGTCCTCGTCATCCTCATCGCCAATGTCCTCTGAGTCCCCTTCCTCACCCTCTTCTCCTTCCTCCCCTTCCTCCCCTTCCTCTTCCTCCCCCTCTTCAGCCTCCATGGCTTGCTGCAACTTTACAGAGCTTTGCCTTGATTTTAACCTTGGCTCACCAATCCGAGTTATGGGTTCATTTTGGGCCTCGGTCTCAGCCTCTGCCTCCGCCCCAGTATCAGCAGACCCCGAAGCTGAAGCGGAGGCTTCGAGCTCTGCTTCCAAATCCAGCCCAGCCTCGGCTTCGGCTTTAGTCTTGCCCGGTGTCTCTCTGTCTTTAAGCGATGCACTGCCGCCATTGGCATCATCCCCAAGCCGCGAAACCTTGCTGTCAGAGGCTGGCCCCTTACGAACGAGGTTGGGGAAGAGAATCGAGGTGAATTGTGGCGCATCATCATCATAGTCAGGCGGGATATCACTAAGGTCGCTCTCCAGGTATGAGTCGGCAGCGTCTGACTGCGAGTGGTCGCCAAATTGGGTTGTGTAGTTGGGCCCGAGCTCTGTGTCCATAAGCTCAGTGTCACCGCCTAGTGCGGTTTCGTCAGCCTTGTTGTCTTCGTCGTCGTTGCCGCCACGACCATCATCTTCCTCTTCATCGTCATCACCATTATCACCCCTGTCCATGATGGTGTCCTTTATAACAGTGTCTTCCTGGATGTTTTCAGCTGCTGGCGATGGATCACGTGTGCCAGAAGAGTCCTGCCGGCTGCGAGAACGAGACTTGGTGCCCAAGCCTACTGCTGCAGTGGCATTAGGCTTGGTGTTGCCGCCAGCTAAAACATCAGCTAGGATGGTGACAATCTGCTCGGCTTTGCGGATGATATCTGGCCTGCGAGCCATGACTCGGCGTAATTTAGGAGCAGGAGCTACGGGGGTTTCAGGGAGTTGTGCAGCAGGAGCGGCAATAGCGGTAGCTGCGGGTGCTTCACCAGTGTCACCGCCCTCGGTGATAGTAGCGTCTCCGTCCGCGCTTTGGTGTTGTTGGGATGTGGTTGGTTCTGGAACAACAGCCGACAACGGTAAAGAGGACTTCTCTTTCTCCTTTTCCTTCTCTATAGCAGCTAAAATCTCGGGGCAATCACTACTGCATGCAGAAAAGACACGGGAAAAGGCATCGACAATCAGGTCGTCGATTCCCCCGGCCTTCAGAAGACCAGCGTTAAGCTTGCGGAGTTCGACAGAATCCTTTAGACAAGCCACAGGAGGTGTCAGGCTGGGCTGGCCTCCATTTTGGCCTGTCGCCTGGTCATCGCTAGAACAAGATGCTGCCGCTTCGGCAGCCCATTTTATGATAAGCTCGGCCACCTTGTCCAGCTGATCTAGAGTCCACGTTTTAAAGGGTTCTTCTTCGGTCAAAGGCGGGATTTTGTAAGCCTTGCGAAGGACGCGCATGTGCTCCATGCAGCACATTTGCCAGAGATCAGTGAAATGGTAAAAGTCAGTCCCCTTTTTGCGGATGCGACGAAGAATAAGCTCGAGATTTTCGTGATCACCCAGCACGCCCAGAAGCTTTACCATAAAGCGTGTGTAGCGTTCAGTGTATACATAGTGACGGCCGGGCCGCTCGGCATCGCACTTCCACACGTTCATAGCCATAGTCTTGGTAAACATAGAATCCCGCAGCACGTTGAAGGTGGCTCTGGCCTGTATGAAATCAATAACAGCACCACTCTCCACGCTTTCTCCCAAGAGTGTCGATGCCTGACGGATGATGAGCCGATGCTGCCAGTTACTTTTGTCTTTTTCACGCAATAGGCACAGGCTCCGGATGGTGTAGCTTTCCCACCAGTCCTCCTGGTCGTCTTCATCGTCGCCCTGAGGCAATTCGTGACTAGTAGTGCTGTCATTATCATCGCTGTTGTTGTTGTTTGAGGTAGTGGTGGTAGTGTTTTCGTTGTCTTCATCGTCATCGCTGTCTTTCTGGCCGTGTAGTGGAACCCCAAAAGGCTGCTTGGACAACATTGACGCCGCATGAATTGGCGACATGTCACCACGAGCTACTAACTTCATGGCCACAGATAGGATCTTGTAGTGAGGCTCAATAACTGGTGCGCTGCGGCTGTTCTTGGTCCGCGCAGATACAACAGCTACGGATCTTTTTAGTGCCTTCAAGACCATGGCTACAGTTGGGCGAGTAGTGGACATGCTGCTATCACTGCTGTTGCTTGTGCCTCGAATGTCCTCATCAGTAGCCTGGTACATCTTCCATAGGCACTTAGCGTACATGTAATGGCTCTTCCAGTCTTGGGGTTTAAGCATTATAGAACGCCTGAACATTTGCCCTGCAAACTTCCACACCTTGTATGGCGTCATTTCTTCATGAGCCTGCTTCTGGAACGTATCATAGCTGGAGAGCTCAATAAAGAAGCGCTGACAATCGGCGTGGCGGAAAACGTCCATTGCAAAGGGCTCCCGGGACGAGGAGTAAAGACGATAGCCGAAGCAGTAGTAGAGATCGAAGATGGTGTCAATGTCAAGACCTTGCAGATTCTTCCTGCCTTTATCATCGGCTAGCATACCTAGACCCTTTTCCTGGCGCTGCTTCATGTACGACACAAGCCAGGATCGCTCTGTCCACGAGTATGAGAGTGCGAGGGTGTAGCAGTGAATGGCCTGCCGCTGCAGTTTAACAAGGTCAGTTCGATCGCGATTCATCCGGTCGGCCGTCCAAAGTACGGCCTCGTCCAGCTCGTAATCAAAACACTGCGCAATGCGAAGCCAACAATCCCATCTATCAGGCACAAATTGCAGTTGCTGGCGGAAATATGTAGTGGCAATGCGGAGGTCATCAATAGCTCCAGGGGTCTGTCGTTTCATAAGCTCGAGTGAAGTAAAGCGTGTAAAGGCCATCATGCCTAAGAGATGGTACCAGCCATGGCGCGCCAAAACCCAGTCAGGCGTCGACTTGACAGTCACAGCATTAAGCATTAGAGCGCCGTTCTCGGCTTGATAGAGAGGCAGTGCCAAGATGGGCCGCTTCATCAATTCGGTATAGTTGCGGATGTTGTGAATCATAGCCGGCAGAGCCTTACTTTGTCCCATGGCTTTTTGCAACTGTTCAATAGCGCCTTTGAGATCACTGCGAAGCAGGTCTTTCATGGGCATGGCTTGGGCAAGAATCATCACACGCTCGACTAGTGCCAAAGCATGTTTTCTCTCAAGTCCAATTGGGGCACAGTGATGCTCTTGCACCTCCCAAAGACCCACGCCAAGACGAAGACCGTGAAGGTCGTAGAGGACCTGTCCTAGATAATCCTCCCAGTTATCAATAGTACTGAACTTGAGGAGCTCCTGTCGCATCAACTGCAAGAAAATCTTATTGGAAGACCGGCAATACTTGCGGGGGCCAAGCACCTGATGAATTGCAGCGAGGTAATCAGCCAGCTCAGTTTCTGGGTTGGGAAAGGTCTGCAGGTTTGTTTGGACACCAAAGCGTACGAGGGCATATAGAAGACACCAAAGACGCACTTGCAGGTATCGCAACTTGGTCAAAAAGGTCTGGAATGAGTTGTTGTGTGCCTTTTGCGTGATTATCCCAATACGCACCTCGTCCTCAAGCATCGCCACATTGTGCAAGAAGACTATAGCCCGGGTAACGGCACTGCATGAGGCCCTGAGATGATCGCCATCGATAATCTCAAATGGGTCACTACCATTTGTTGAGGCAGACATGTTCAAGGTCATGTTGAGAGTGACGACTACTAGATCGTCAAGGAACTTGAGTGGTTTGACAAGAGCCAGAGCTCGCAATTCTGGTGCTGTCTGTCGGACAGTTGGACCTGTAATTTCGCCAACAAGCATCTCGATGCTTCGGAGATTGCATGAGAACTCTTTGGAAATATAGTCAATGCTGGAGTATGCTTCTGCCAGTCGTGTCCACATAAAGAGCCGCACTTCGGCGTCACTACTTTCCATAAACTTCCATAAATCTCGTAATCTTTGGCTAGCACACTCCATGATTGGTACCACGTTTCCCTGCGCATTCTCTACACCTCCGCCAACTCCAGCGGTGACTGTAGAGTCCGTACTAGTGTTGGCATCCTGGGTAAGATCCTCATCAGCAATGCTAGACGGTAATTGTGGAATAGACGCGGTAGGTGCGTCATCGGAGTTAAGAGGGATAGCCACTGCTACTGTTTGTGGGTTGAGAACAGGCTCAAGGCTCTCAATCACATGTACCGGGTCCTTCATCTCATCCCGGAATATGCTGAGAAAAAAGTCCATCGTCGTGAGCTTGGAAATCTCACGATCAGCTGCTGCTCCGGACATTGGACCCAGGAAGCTGTTGTTCGGAAGATCACATCCAGCTAAACTATTGTTGACAAACAGATCACGTAGTTCTGTCCAGCTAGCTAAAATGTGATCGCGATTAGTGCTTTCGGTAGTCAAAGCCAGGGTGGCCACAGATACCCACACCAAGCGAACCGTGAGGGGATCCTTGTGGGCTTCACGAACTGGGCTATCCAGGCAAAGACCACTGCAAAGGCTCTGCCAGCGGGAAACCCGAATTCCAACCTCAGCACGCCGTTCATCTGATGTTGCGGCCCCAGCACGTACCAGAGCTCCATAAACTTCGACATGAAGTTCGAGCAACATTTGAGCTACAGCACGGGCTTGCGTCCAGGCCGGGCTCCCAGTAATAGGCCCCCAGCCACTAACCGCACCGGCCATTACACCCGTACTCGCACACTCTATTGTAATTCGTTCATACAGCGGACTATCAACACGGCTAATTAGCTGTACCACGGTATTCTTCAAGGCATCGGGCCACTGCTGGGTCAGATAGGTGGTGCTTATGCGTTTTAGCCATTCAAACACCATGTCGGAACAGCACCACCATTCATCGTTAACACGCTGCTGGAAGGATGCCAACCCTTTTTTCTCCTGAAACACCATAGGCTGCGTTTGTTGAGGTGCGCTTGATTTCGAGTACTCAAGAAAGGATGAAAGGCTAAGAGTCATGTTTTTTTTGTTGATCATAAAACGCACAGCGTCTTCTTTGTATGTGAGGAGCATGGCCTGAAGCTCGTCAACAGCTAGATTAGATATCTTGGTAGACCGATCTTCGGAAGCACACACTTCAATCATCTCATTGAGCTGGTCCATGGTGTCCTTGTCCGTCACGCCAAGGTTCTCCAAAATGTTCTTGGTCATGTTGAACAGGTTCTTGTCAGCAGCCTGTATTGGCGCAAGCTGGGCAGCAATTCGCGTAGAAGGGTCTTCAATCTCCTCTACAGTTTCTCGCCTTCTAGTCCGTTTACTGCGTTTTTCTAACATTGTTTCTTCTCTAGGTTCAGCGACACCTGCAACAGACTGGGAGCGTTTCCTTGAAGTTCCATTGTTTGCAGATGTATCGCGGGTTTCCTCTGTTCTTTCATGTTGCTGTGACGGAATGTTGGTAGCATCAGCAGTGATAGCGGCAGGGTCTGAGGACGAGTTAAGATCGTCGTTGCTGCCCTCTGGGGGCTCAACCGTGGCCACAACACCAGTGGTATTAACGTTTGCCTGTATTTGTGAGAGCAAGGTCGGGGATACTTCTGCCCCATCTTTGCCCAAGTTAGGTGTAGTTTTAGGAGAGTCGCTAAGCATCTCATCCATGGCTGCGTCATCTGATGAATCCTGCAGCTCTTCTACATTGTGTAGGTCTTCCAGTTCCTCTAAGTCTTCAAAGGAAAATGTAATGCGGCTCGCCGTTGGGCCATATGTGCTCCAGTAGACTAAGAGAGCTATGCCAATATTTGTCCACGATGTCTTGGCAACTGCAATTACATGCTCGTCAGCTTTTAGAGTGCTATTTGTTTCTGTTTCTGTTTCTGTTTCTGTATTTGTTGCTTGGTCAATACTGGCAGGCTTAGAAAGGCCCGGAAGAAAAGGGATAGGGTCAAGGGACTTTTGAAGAAGTGCTGGTATTCGAGTTTTCAGCCATGGTGCCATGATAGGGTGTGATGCTGCCATCTCATCGCCTAGTTTCGCGAGATGGTCCTTGAGCTGCTGACCAGCAAGGCTTTCTGCTATTGACGGTGGTTCTACGTCCACCACAGCCGGATCGTCATCCATTTCAATTGCGGATTCAAGACAGTAACGAACTGTTCTAGCGCTCTGGAGATATGCGGCTACTCGCGCAGTCCTGCGCCAGAGCTCAGCGTCTGACGGGTCGCGATCTAAGGCGGCAGTAAAGTCAGCTAAACATAGCTGGGCCTGTTTTATGGTATCAGGACGCGCAAAAAAGGCAGAACGGGGACCTGCGGCAATTTTGGCTTCGTGGCGTATCTTGTCGAGGTGAAACTGGCCACGGTTCTTGTGCGCCAAGTACAGAGCCTGAGGGAGACTTGTGCCTGTTCCATCGGAGTCGACAACCGCGAGGTCAAGAAAAGACGGCTGATCGGGCCGCCGCTCGGCTCTTTCGTACTCAGTAGCGACTTCGGGGTAGTTAAATATCTCAGATTTAAAAAGATCGTCATATGCGTCGGCCGCCGCCGCAAACGAGTCTGGGCCCTGGGCGTGGAGCTTGAGGGCATACTGGAAGAGCTTCAGAGCGTCATCAACCTAAAATACAGTCAATATCCGTGGTGTAATTTCTCGAGGATAGGAGCAGGAAAGGAATGGGTAAATAGGCAGCAAGAACGGGCGATATATCAGCCAATACAAGCAACTTAAGGCCTATTTTACAATAACTTGACGTACATGGAGCTCACGGATGGTTTCTAGCTCGTTTTCAAAGGTCTCTTCAATCTCAACGTTGATAGCTTGGAAGGCTGGCTGTTATGCAGAGAGAAGTCCAAAGCGTGTTAGTTTCCCATTGTGAATAGCGAGAGCAGAGAAGAGAGCTGTAAACGGGATATATGCACAAACCATGGTTAAGGCCGGACCGATAGCTGGGGCCGCGGATGAGGCTATACGGTAATGGCGATTGAAATGGCGATCAAGACAGGAAGATAAAGACAGTGACGCCTAGCCCAGGGACAGCCAGCAGCTATACAAGTCGCATATGGAGGATGATCTTGTAGGTAAAGTTGAAGGAGGGGTGGTTTTCCTTGCGACCATGAGAACTGGGTTTGACTTGGCAGGCACAAAACAGACAAGCAGACAGAAAAGAGAGACTAGGAAATTATGGGCAGTGCGATGCTTTACTAGTACAAAAGTCAATTGCAAAATGACGGCACATAAAGGCGCAAATGGAACATGCGAAGTAGCTGAGATTGGGCTGACTCGCAACCTTCATGATTCTACAACAAATGTATTTTTCATCCGCCTTCCCCTGTGACGGCCAGGGACGCGACTGTAGCTCTGGTGCGATTAGATACAAGGCTGTAAGTGGATGCATTTGCGCATGTGGCGCACTCATAAGGCTGAAGTGTGGCGCCTGGAAACAAGCGACAGCTTGATTGGTGGACTATTACATTACAGAGCGCATAGCTTCAGCCTTGTTTATCCGCAGCTGCCCAGCCCGCTTTTTGATGCCAGCTTTCTTCTCATTCATGTACCAGAAGAGACAAGATTGAACGAGCCACATTCTGTTTTGTGTGCTTGTGTTTGTGTTTCTCTGTGGCATTGCTTTTTGTTTCTCCTTTCATGTCCTTCTGACTGCAGCATCCTCCGCCCCGCCTGGCCCGGCACAAGTTGCAATTGATAGCTTCTACCATTAAGCTTTCGACATAAGCTGTCTGTTGAGCTGTCCATTAAGCCTCTTTCAGCTGCGCCGTGTTCGTACCTGTAACAGCTCAAAACTCCAATCAGACCTCTGCCCTAGCCTGCAATCTCGCGCAACAAAATAATAACGTTATACTTTTGGGACCCAGCCTGAGGGTGTCGCCCATTCTCAGCCGACCCTCAACCCATCACGACACAGTGTATCCGCATTCCTATCTACCGTCTCCGACCTCTTGTTGCCCCGCCTAGTCTAAGAAGCACCCAAACTCAATTGCCAGCCAGCCGCTCAGCCCGTTCTCTCCGCAATACATCAAAGACACGCGCCTCCTTCTTTTGCGCTTGCGCTATCACTTGAAGCCATATTTTGTGCTCTTTACAATGGTCGTTGTACCAGCCGTTCCAGAGTCAGTCCCCCCTCCCCATACAAAACGGTTGGACCATGACAAGATGATAAAACAGAACACTAACAACAACCTCTGTCTTGCTTTCCCTGCCCTTTAGGCTGACCGAAGAGGCTCTCCATGAGTCTGTAGAATCCAGAACAGAATCGCTTGTGTCACTACGCGAACTAGGCCCGCCTGACTTGGTGCATCTAGTGCGCCAGGGTGTCCGCAATCCCGGAAAACACATCGGCATCTACCATCATGTTACCGGTGTTGATGCCTCGTCGTCAGCTAGTCTAGCAGCATACATCAACACCCTAACCTACAAAGAGAGTGGCTCGCAATCGCAGTCGCAAACTAAGATAGCTGAAGGCCTCTACTCGTACGTATACTGTCATGCATTACATTCTTTCATCTCTGGCTAAGCCTCATGAACTACCCCTCATTCCCCCAGCCGCCAGCATCAAACACATGTGTCGCATGTCCGACAATAATGCGATGCAGAGCATTCACTAACTTTACATGTCTGGATTCTAGATGCTACAACGCCTTTTCTCGGGTAGACATGCGTGTCCATGTTGCTATTCCCGGTGGTGTAGATAGCTATTGTGTTGATGAAAGAGGAGAAAAACGAAAAGCCACCGACGAGATGTGGCTAGAAACGTATCTATGCAGCGTGCTACGCGCGTACTTTTATGCAGATGATGGCACCGGCGAAGTAACACGCAAAATCATGGGCGTTCGACGCTTCAATCCCGTAACCAACACTGAAACTGAGCATCGCTTTCTTAATGCTGCCGAACAACTGTTTTTCAGAGGTAAGCAACATGACCTTTGCCCATCTGCTATTGCGATACACAATGAAAATTCCAGTCTTATATTCACATACTAACTGGACCGTTTCTTCTCTCTTAGGCTGGCAACTCGGCTCCGATTCGGTTGTCCAAGTCCCTAATATCGTCTCCAACCACCTCACCACCGGCCTCTTAAAATACTTTCACACCACAGGCCGCTACACCTCTGGTATCAATCTATTCGAAAAATTACGATCACACAATGTAGAAGTCGCCTCCCTTCTAGCAAAGGTTCTTTTCATGGGTAACGAAGAGGTTAAGGGCATCAGAGTTCTCCATCAGGCCTTAAAAGAGAGCCCAATGGACTATGTGATGCTTGACACGCAAGCCGAATTTCTTCTTCAAAAAGCTCTCAAGTCCGAAACCCCTGAGCTAAAGGCAGAGCGCTTGCAAATGGCACTAGCCTGTGCTGATCGAAGCACTATCGCTGCCCCCAGCGAGTTTGGCACATGGGCCCGTCTTGCTCAAATCTACGTCGCCATGGAAGATTGGGAACATGCACTTGCCATCCTCAACTCATGCCCAATGTTCACATACCAAGATAAGGATGCGCCTCTGATGCCAGAGCCCAAGGATGTTTTTCTTCCTGTCCTTGCTGATAGTAGACTTGACGAAATTGACAACGAGAATGAGCAGCGGTTTGACCAAATCGATCCTAGCCTTCTCAACTTGCGCGCTGCCACGTACAAGGGCACCTTCAAGGAAGCCTACAAGATTCTCACCGAGATGACGTCCCAAATTGGCTGGGACCAGTTGCTCAAAATCCGTAGCACTGTCTTTGTGATGGAAGATGAGTACCGTACAGAAAAAAAAGAAGCAGCGACGCCCAGTCAGCCCCATACCCGAAACCCAAGCACTGATGGTCTACGGGGGAGCAAAGATGGACAAGAAAACTCAGATACTGAATCCGGCGTGGATGAAACTATCGAACGGTTAGATGACGAAGATCCCCTCGATGAGTCGATTGTAGAAGACTTTGGTGTTGCCGACCACAGCGATGGGAAAACCACCGATATTGGTCCAGATATTGATTCCGGCCTAGACACCACAAGTCCAAATTCGGGTCCAGATGCTGACTCGACAGATGATACAAACGTCAAGTCGAATGATGTGTCAAATAATGTTGAAAAACCATCAATTGCCATCAATGGCGTGGATGACAAGGTATGTTCTCGATGTTCTAGAGCCCCTCCCCCCTCTCCCCCGCACTATCCCAAGGATCAAACTAGCGCAACTAATCCCATATATTATCTCGTGTTCTGTAGTCGAAATCTCCGTCTAACCACTTTTCAAAGCTCAATACCAAGCGACTTTGCGAGAGATGGTTGGATAGTCTCTTCATGGTTCTATACGAAGACCTTAGAGTATACACCATATGGCGCACGCAAATGGCCCAATATAGGGCCCAGTCTATGCAGTACAGGAAATCCGCCGAGGAGTGGGAAATCCTTGGCGCTCTAGCAGAGCGTCTTCAGCACACGGATGAAGCCGTCGAGGCCTACCGTGCCTGTCTTTCGATGCGCTTCTCCCCCAAAGCACTGAGTGGTATCTCACGTGCCTTTGAGCGCACGAAGAGCACTCGCGAAACTGTCGCGGCTCTTATTCGCTTAATCACCTGGCAATACCGGTGGTACTCGGACTTTTCCCCTGAGCTACTGCGAACCATTCGCATATTGATTGAAGAGGAGGGCGCCCTCAAAGTGCGCAGCATCATACAGGCAACTAACATGCCACAGAACGTGCTGGATCTCACGCACCAATACGCAGCACTGTGTGCTACATTCCGGAGCAGCGGCACTGATGGCTAAGCGAGAATGCCGGAATCATCGTGTGGATCGTCTAGTCAACTACCCATTGGATGACTTAGCACGTTACTTGGCGCGTTTCTTACTTACTCTGTGAGGATGACGAGATGGAGACGAATGGACGATTCCTGTTTTAAGCATGGATAGTTAGGTGTATGAGGTCTTAAATTACGGAGACTGGCACCTGTGGGTACAGCGTCGAATAAATCCGATATTTACATGGTATGGGCTGGTATGTGTTATAAATACATGTTCTTCAGCGAAAACGATGTTTTAGCTTTCACTATGGTGGCAACCTTCTCTGCCCAAGTACAACAACCCATGCATGTTTCCTTGCTACCTACGTATGCGCATGTCGTTTACCCTTCTTTTGTACCATGGCCAACTGGTGCGTGCCGGTCGGAGACAAATATTCCGATAAAATGAGCCTAGCTTCGCCCCTGGGCCCTCTGGAGTCAAAGCTCCCCCATGTTATTTATCATGTCTTTAAGTGGAAGCGCTTTGATGTGGAAGAAGAAGAAAAAAGCACTAGTGACAGGTATTGATCATGTCATAGGGTTATCAAAGACCTGCTCTGTTTTTGTCAAAGGGTTTCTGGACTCCTAATACCACACACACATATGCTTGTTATCTGAATTTCAGTTGTATCTAAATTGGGCAACTGCGTGAGAGCCCCTTGTTGAAGAAGGCAAGAGCGTTTTCGGTCGTTCGCGTTCCTGTTTGCGCCTGCCTTGAGTAGAAGATCCACATTAGACGTGCATTTTATAAATTTATTGTTGATTTAATTTGCTAACGTAATGTAAACTCTAGCCCGCTACTTACTGCCTCTTAAGCTCAAACAGCTCACGTCCACCCACTAGCCTGTTTCCCCTTCATTCATCGTATTTTTTTCTTGTCTTATTGTTCTCTCTCGATATTTCTCGGGCTTGGTCTGCTGTGCCATTGGCCTCCACCAACCTGACATAGAGCCCTGAAGAAACGAGCTTGGCATGTGCTTCACCTTCTTCGTCCACGGGTTCGCCCCTTGTTTCCAAGACATTTTGTAAGGTCGAAGCGAAGGATGTGGATTTGCCAGAGCTTGGTCGAAAGCACAGGACCTGACGCTAACTTGAGGTGGGGGCTCAACTGAAATTGGTAAAGCATGCTTTTGCGTATGACATGACTTTGTCCATGAAGGCGAGGAATAAACCCCTACCAAGTCAGCGACCTAGATGGCCTAGGCATTCCCAGCTGTCAGGGTTGAAGCTTGGTATCCATTCCTACTTGCCTTATTTCAAAGATTGAACAGACATGTGAATCAAATGTTTCTTGGCCTCTCTCCCCATTGCATGCACTCACTCACTCACATGAGATGACTTGACAACACTAGCAACATGTCAAATTCGAGAGCTTTGAACTTCGAGGGTGCCCATGCGCAGAAATATTGAAATTTGCGTGCACAAACGTACATGAGATTCGCGTTCGTTGCTGGCTTGTGCGGGAATCCTGGAATGTGCTCGGGTTAAGGCCTGCAAGTTTAACCTCGAGTCATGCCGTTAATCTTCAGCTTGGCCCTGGCACAGGTGCAGCGGCACCCTTTGCCTGGAAACTAGTACTGAGGTTGACCGACCGGCATTTGTAGCTGTGTTCTATGTAGCATCACCCGGGGAGGGGAATGGTAGACGAGCGGATCACTGCTCCTATTTTGGAGTTTTTCTTTTCAAGGACATGAAAACGCGATGGCCCTTCTGGAAGGGGGTAGTGCGTACTGCCAAGGAGGGAGACAAAATCATCTTCTCCTCTTGATTCCCTTTCTAGACGGTGTCAAGATTGAGCTTGTAATTTTCTTGCAGGATCTGTAAACAGTGGAAATATCAGCGCAAAACTGACAGAGATGTTAGTATTATTCGAGGACGCCCTGCTCTGGCTTGGCTTTCAAGTTCAAAAAGAACGTACCACCACTTGCCTTGGAGGGGAGGTCAATGCGGCCCCAAACGTTACGGGCTATCAGTAACAGACAACGGGGGTTTGCCACAAGCCCCTGACTATAGGACGAAAAAAACGGAGCCATGACATTTGATAGAAAATGGCCATGTTTCTTGTAGGCATCCCATTGGGGCTGGAAAATAAGGTCTGTGCACAAAGCTGGGCGGGAGCTTGAGGGCAAGCCAGTAGTAGCCAGAAGAACCAAAGTAGTGCACAGGAAAGCAGCAGTATCTAGAACAACAACTGAGACTATGATAACACCAATAGAAATGAAAGAAAACGCCCACGAACTATGCACGATGCACAATGCGATGCACGAGCCAGGGCAGGATACGTAGTGGAATCTTGTTGATAGAGCAGCAGGACCATGTGAATCTAGGCGACGGCTCGAAACTTGTCTTGTTTTGTTCTTTCCCAATCAATGTGCTTGATCTTGTTTCTATGCTTCTCTTACCTTTCGGCGTCCCCTACCCTCCTGGGAACTTTTTTGAAGCAATTAAGAGGTCAGAGCGGAACAAGACTAAGACCAAGACAAGTAGGATTGAGGAGTGGAAGACAACATTGAAGCTTAAGCTTTGGCCGCTTGCATCATATCCCTACTAGTAGGCAAGCAGAGCAACTCGTTAGATGACTAACCTATGAAGGAGGGTGGCTTGAATAGGTGTTCTCGGACTCTTCTGTCTCGGGCGTTGGCACGCATATAGTAGATGCTGCTCCAATTACTTCTATGGTGCTTCGATTGCTACTTTAGGACCGTCGCCCCCTTCACTCCTCCCTTCATGACATGTTTAGACTTGTATTGTCTTTCATTTTTCTTCGTACGCCCTTTGGTTTGATATTCAAGGCGTTACACATATTTCTTTTTACCACTCTGTATCTATATATCTATGCCAGCACCGGGTCCGGTCTACTCGTACTAATATCTATCCCCTCTGACACCTCTTGAACTTTGCATTCACTTTTTATTTTTATTTTTATTTTTATTTTTACTTTTATTTTTCGTTTTCTTTCTACTCTTCCTGGTCTTGTATCTCCTCCACTTGAATATAGAGGGACAAGGCACGGCCGAATAATATTGTTATCTTCTTCCAACGCTGGCGATTCTATCCTAAATATTCATCTATTACGGCCCTATCCAACGAGGCATCTGACGGCTGTCTAGTTCATCCGCGGCAGAGCGACTCGAGAACCAAGACCAAAAAACTCACACTTCGTTGTCGTCTACCAAGACATTGGTTTAGTCCACAAACATAATACGTCTAAACATTCGCCAAAAAACACTGCACAATGTCTGCCTTCATCAGTAGCTCGCTGAGCGGGTCTAATTTGCTTTCGGATTTAGAGTTTACGGACAACAAATCAGAAAAGGGGACGCTTACCATTATCAACATCGTATGCCTCGTAGCAACGATCACTATTACGCTGCTACGAACAGGCGTTCGACTGCACATCAACCGAAAACTATTTTGGGAGGATAGTAAGTCGTCTCTAGAGACAAGAAGCAGGGGGCGATAGAGGGGCTTGCTTGCGGCCTAGAAGTTGAGATAACTGTTTACTAACATGCAATAACAACAGCCATCCTAATCATTTCATCAATATTCAACTGTGTGTTAATCTCAGTAACGTTATACTGTGAGTTACCTGCAACCATACACAGCATGGCGATCGTCTCGACCTTCGGGATGGGGAGAAACAAGGGCGTACTTGCTAACATATCGCGTGTGCATAGCTATCAAATACGGCGTGGGTTCTCATGTTTGGACGCTCGATCTTTCCAACATCAACTTTGTTGTCAAGAGAATCGTGCAGCTGATTCTAGTAACAGAGGTCATGTACATGTGCGCTCTTGCCGCCACAAAAGTGTCCATCATGGTCCTCTACTTCCGAATTTTCCCATCACAAAAGCTGCGCCGCCTGGTATGGGCCGTGTCCATCTTCACGATTCTGTTCACTCTTGCCTCCGTTTTGGCCACTGTCTTCCAGTGCCAGCCGGCCAAGGCTGCCTGGGACTTTTTGGTCGAGGGCAAATGCTACACCTTTGTCAACTTTCTCTATGCCAACGCAGCTGTTTCTTTGGCCACCGACCTTGTGGTGCTGGCAATGCCAATGCCCCTCCTTTGGAGACTCAATCTGCCAATGAAGCAGAAGCTAGCCATTTGCTCGCTGTTCATGCTGGGAACTTTGTAAGTGTCACACACTCGGAACTGCGGGATTACATACAGATGTTTGAGCATCAGCTAACGAGAATAACGCATAACAGCGCCTGCGTGGCTGGTACCGTCCGCATCACCTTCCTGGAGGCAGTCACTGGTCTCGATGTCAGTTGTAAGTTGCTCTCTGGTGTACCCTTTTCTTTTGTCCTGACCGTCCTTGACTTTAACTAACCTCACCCTGTTCTCCTTGTTCACAGACCGCATCAGCAAGTCTCTTATTTGGTCGGTCATTGAAGTGACGGTCGGCATTATTTGCGGATCGGTCCCCCACCTGCGTCCCCTCTTCACACACATCATTCCCGGACGATGGGGTTCTATGCACATCTCGGGCAAGAACGCCTATGAGCTCTCCTCTACGCAGAAGCGCACGAAGCCCTCCCAGAAGAGCTATGCTGATCTCCCTGAGGGAGCCATGGCTGCTATTCAAAACGGCAATGTTGTGCATGTGCATACCCACACGTACATGAAAGAAGAGCCTATCTACGGCTCGGGAAACAGCACAGAGGAGTTGACAGCGACAGGGCACCACCCAGTGACCAATATAAACCCATCCGGGAGGGGGATTGACCTGATGAAGGCAAGCAGGAACCGGGGAAGCATGTAAATGGTAGTTGTTCTGGGGCTCAGTTTTCTTGCTTTCTTTGGGTTAGGTTTTATGTGATTGTTATCTGGGGGTTCGGGGGTTTGCTGGGGATTATGACATTGGGAATCTGGTGTTGGCTCGGTAGTGGGAGGTGGCTCTTTTTCATTTTGCTTAGTTATACCTATGTCTTCTCTTCCTTTGTATTTATTTTTATTCTATGAATTTTGTATTTCATGAATTTTGTTGTGGGTGGCAGTGCCACGAAAGTGGTGAGACTGCTCACGTGAAGCGATGACACATAGGGTTAAACACACAACATAGGGTTGCATTAAGCCAGAACCGCGTTCCAGAGGCAAGCTCATTTTAGCCGCGTCATCGACGCTTTTGATCCTTCTAAGCCAATTGCATTTTTCTGTCCCTCGCAACGCCAGAAAAAGAGGGTAGTTGCCACTTTGAACCTGTGCTATTGCCAAGATTGCAAACAAGACACCCAAGCAAGTGAGTGGGCAATTTCCTTTCCATTTCCTTCCCATACTTTTCGCTTGACCTCTTCTCTTCCCTTTGCCTTCCCTAACTTTGACGATAATTTATCCATTTGCATCTAATCTACTACGTACACATCATCGCTATCGCCATTGCTTATCGCCGCTATTCAATTAGGCCCCAGCTGTTTTTTTCTTGACTAGCCCTCTTTATCTTCTTTAATTTTTTTTCCTTTTTCTTCTTCATTTCTTCGTTCTACCCACATCAACCCAGCTTCATCATCATGTCAGAAGGCGGTGCCAACAGCTCGAGCTGGTCTTCTTTCCTCAAGGTATGCAAGAAAGGACCAGCGGCCTGCTACGGCTAAGCTCGTTCGTGATCCCAGATTAGCCTTACACTCTCGCACCCATGCACTCCAGGGTCTTCTCCCATGTATACGTATGAACTCAACTGACCTCCGACGTGATAACTGTTGGCCGCTTTTAGTCGATAGCTAGCTTCAATGGTGATCTTTCTTCGCTGACTGCTCCGCCGTTTATCTTATCCGGCACTTCTCTTACCGAGTTTAGCCAGTACTGGTGCTGCCACCCCTCTTTATTTGTTGCTGCGGCAAATGAGCCTGAGCCGGCCAAGCGTGCTACTCTAGTGCTCAAGTGGTTCCTGTCAACTCTGAAGCAGCAGTACGCTAGCCGCAGCGAAAAGTACGGCAATGAGAAAAAGCCTCTGAACCCTTTCTTAGGAGAAGTCTTCCTGGGCAAATGGCAGGAGGAGGCTACAGGCACAACTGAGCTTATCAGTGAACAAGTTAGGTGAGCTAGCCCTCCCTCATGGCCACCGAGCTGTGTCGTTTATTCTCTCTCTTTTTCTTGATCTGGTTTCAAGAGCTTGTTGGCTGACTGTATCTCCCTGCGCCGCTGGCTGCCATTTTCCCGCTCACTAGTCACCACCCTCCTGCGACCGCCTACTGTGTCACCAATCTCCCTACTGGAGTTCGACTCCAGGGCTACAATGCACAGAAGGCTACATTTTCGAGTACAATCTATATTAAGCAGATTGGCCATGCGGTATTGACACTGCCTGCTTCACCCAACGGCCCCCGCGAGCCCGAAACATACCTAATTACTTTACCCTCGCTCCACATCGAAGGTCTCATCATGGGCGCGCCTTTCTTGGAACTTGAGTCATCCTCCTACATAACCAGCTCTTCTGGCTTCACTGCCAAGCTCGACTACAGTGGCCGTGGATGGCTTTCGGGTAAAAAGAACAGCGTCACTGCGACTTTGTACCAGACCGGCAACGAAAAGGCTATTGTGTGCAACGCAACTGGCATTTGGACCAAGTCCTTTGAGTTGTATTCTGGCCCCCCCAAGACCAATTCCGCTAAAACCCTCATTGATAAGTTTGATGCTGCCACATTCGCTGTTACGCCTTTGACTGTCGCAGACATCGAAGACCAGGATTGCCTTGAATCACGTCGTGCTTGGTCCAAGGTGGCCAACGCAATCTCATCCGGAAATCTGGACAAGGTCGGCTCTGAAAAGGCCAAGATTGAACAGGCGCAACGCCAGCTACGTTCCAAGGAAAAGGAACAGGGTCGGACATGGGAGCGTAGGTATTTCACAGCATGCCAGGGACAAGATCCTGTGCTGGGTAAACTGGCTGGAATTGTTGGCCTACCGCTTGATGGCGACACCGACAGGACTGGTGGTGTTTGGCGTTTTGATGATGCCAAACAGGAGGCAGCAAAGGCCAGAAAGCTGACTCCCGAAGAAGCCAAGGCTATCCAGGCCGAGGTTCTAGGACAATAGAGGCGAGGGGAACTCAAATTAGACAGGGAATTGGGGCAGCCAATACTGATCACAAACTATACAACGCGAATGGAATCGTTCACTAGAGGGCTGGCTTGAAACTGGGGGGTGGTTTGTGCTTCCGCTTTCTATCTTTTTCTCCCTCCTTTTTTTTTTCTTCCTGATGCATCCATCACTAATTAATGCTAAATGTTTGATTGAGGCCGATCAATGTAAAGCGGCTGCTCTATAACTAGTATTTGTTACATACCTGTCTGTGTATGCCTATTCATTATCTCGTTCCCTCTATGCTTTGGTTTTGTTCTACACGTGGTTCAAATGCTTCCTGTCTAGTTCGTAAAACAACATGTAGACCTCCCGCTGCATGCCGAGAACGTCACTGGTCTTGGCCTGCCGGCACTTTTCATCGCTGATGCGCCACCACTTGTCGTTTGATTTCCGTTTCCTCCGTTTTGTGGGCTGCGCAAGTGTGGCTACATCAGCTGTGACCGGCCTTGTATCTGGATTCTCGTTTTCGTCTGGTCTCGGTCCTGTTTGTGGTCTTTTCGACGAGGTAGCTCGTAGCCTTGCCGATAGACGCGACGACTTTCGGGACAGAACTGACTTGGCTAGGGAACGAATACTGGAGGAGTCGCTGGCGTATGGTGATGACGAACTCCATGCTTGTTTGTCGTTTGTAAGGAGTAGTGGTGGGGCTTGACTTTGATCTTCATCTTGTGGCTGCTGGGCGATTGTAGTTGTGTCTGGTGACACATGTGTGACAGACGAAGGGCGAGCTGGGGGTGATGTGGACGCTAATGAAGCCATAGAACTGAGCGGGTCTGTCAGAGGCGTCAGGGTAGCTACTGGGGTGCCAGCTTGGGAGGAGGGGGAGGAGGCGGGGTTGGGAGTGGTTGGAAGGTTAGATGGTTTAGGACTGGATAATGCCCTGCTGAATGCAGATTCCGTTGGAGCGCGATTTGGGTTAGAAAACGGCGCCGACACGCATTGTCTTCGGAAGGACTCATAGTGGCCGCTGGTGTGACCACCGCGATGGATGATGACTGAGTTCAAGCGATATTTTTTTGGGTTACCAAGACTGCCAAGGACGAGAGACTCAGGAAATGATACTTTGGCAGTGTTCTTTTGCGAAACGCGATCGTAGATGGATCGCGACAGATGTACCACCAAGACACGCGGGTACTTGCTGATGCGCGTTTTGCGCGTAATGGTCCTCAGAGGCGCAAGCGATATATCGGGGAGCGGAACATCAGGCGGAGGATGTTCTGGGTCCTTGTCAATAGCTTCTAAAAGCTTCTTCATATTGGCTTCAGCACAGGACTTGGACTCAGCGGAGTTTTTGGGGTGATTGATGTGTTGCTGTAGCAAATCTACAGCGTTTACCAGGCGACACTTTTCGCATTTGAAATCGCTAATGTACTCGGGAGCAAAAGCCTTTTCAAAGCACGTGGCGAGTGTGGTTGAAGAGACCTGCGGCACACTTAGCGTCAACATGGTGAATGGCTCAGAGCGGGCTGAGGTTGAATAGTTGCATGTTTGGCAGGTCAAGTGCGACTCCCGCTCGCCATCCATGGGGAAGCCCGGCTCATCGGCAAATGGGTCGGGTGTTTCCTGATCTGGCTGATTAGCTGCCGCTCCATCCTGATTTTGCGAATTGGCCTCGTTGGGCCATTGGCCCATGGAATTCTGGCTATTTGGCCGATTGACTTGGGTTTCTTTGAGCAAGAGAGTGCCTTGGTCTTCTTTCTGCTTCTCTTTTCCCTTTGCATGGGTGGAAGCGATGGAAGGAGTGGTTGGCTCTGGCAGCCCCAGGTCCGATTCTGACTGTGACTCGCTGATTGCAGCTCGCCGTCTCAGTATTTCACGGTGAACACGCTGGCCAGCAGAATACTCGTCTTTGAGGCGCTCGAAAACTAGCTGGAGAAATTCCTGTGCATCCTGCTGTTGGCGGTTGATTGTCTGGCCAAACGACAGCTCGAGGACCCGTATGAAGTCTCGCTGGGAGAGAGTTTTGCGTGCGATGGGCCGCTCGTTGAGCTTGTCAAGCATAGTCTTCAAGGCACCACTGGCCAGCCCTTTTTGAAGACCACGAAGCTTCCACTCGGGGATGACCTCCGTAGAAGATAAGGGAGTTGAAGGGGATCTGGTGTCACCGGAAGACGCAGGCTCTGGTTGAACAAGGAGCGTATCATATACTGAGTCACCGTCGACTGTGCGCCGGTATGTCTCGCGGATAAGAAAGATGCGTAGTTCGTTCAGGCCGGCCAACGACTGTAGATTGGAATTGATGAAGCAATCGTTGCCAACATTAATGAGACCAATGGCGCCCTTTTTGCGGCAATCTGACTCATCAATGAAGAAGGTTGGCGCAAATACATAGACGAGGGCTA
The DNA here is from genome assembly GCA_038407015.1 of Ceratocystis ficicola. NCBI lineage: Eukaryota > Fungi > Ascomycota > Sordariomycetes > Microascales > Ceratocystidaceae > Ceratocystis > Ceratocystis ficicola. The sequence continues at coordinate 24,079 of JAZBQP010000033.1, read as the reverse complement.
TAGCAGCAAGGCCTGCGCCGGCTGCATAAGAGGCAACAGTGAAGGGCTTCTGCGTCATCGTGGCCAACGAGCGGGATCACCGGAATACCAACAAGGGCGTTGTAGACACGAAGGGAAGTAAGAAGCCCAGAGATGCAAGATTAGAGATGGGAGGTAAAAGTTGAGAGCTGGTGCGTGCACACACTCTCTTTCACGCCAGAGACATTGAGATGACGTAGTGACTAGTGATCAGGGACGAAGCATAAACAAGAGAGGAGAAGAATAAGGGGCGACAAGCAAGGGCAAGCAGCAGCAAATGAGGCAGCTCTGGTGTTTTGCAAGCAGAGAAGAGATGAAGGTAGAGCAAAGTAATTAGAGAAGCGAGTGGAAAACTTTGATAGAAGGAAGAAGGGAAAAGACTAGTGAAAGGAGAATCCTCAACGATACTGCTGCTTTGATTGGCTGCAGGCTCAAGTTGAAGCCAGGGTTATTGGCTCGTTTGCGTGATTAGGGTTATACCGAAGAACTACAAAGCAAAACTGCGTTCATTTTTTGGGATAGCGGCATATTTCCGAACACATCCTTGGGTTGATTCTAGGTTACATTAATCTCAGCTCATGAGCTTGCCATTGGCGACGTAATACAGCAGCTACCGGTCATCCCGTACTCCTAGGCACTATGCGGGCGGACATGGTGCTTTCGACTTGGCCGAGAGATTGCTCTGTATCCCTTGAAGATACAACGAAGGAAAAAAGCAGCCAGGTAGGAGAGGCTTCGAGGTACAACTGTTCCTAGCTCCACGAAATGTGCTTGATACTGCAGATGTGGACTTGGCATATTTCTCGTCAGCAGGGAAGCGGTAATTGCTGTTGCTCGCATCGGCATCGTCAATGAGACATGCAAGAAGCCAGATGTCGGCGCTCTTGTCATGAGGGGCCATCATTGGGAGAAGCAATACCGGGACCATAGAACATGTCTGTGAGATCAATGCCGGTGCGCTCTAGATGCAAACAGTGGCCGTGTAAGATAACTTCTTGAGACGGCGTGACTGGCTAGGAGCTGCCGGGAACTAGAGGGCATGCGAAGCTGGAAGACGAGAGCCTGGGAGGCTAGGAGCGCAAGACAGCAAATTGTCGACGAGTCCGGTAGTAGCGTGCACAAGCCCGCGGAATGGACATTGTGTTGGAGAAGTGCGAGTATAAACACACACACTGGGAAGCTGATATCTGGCGACAGGCAATACACCTCATAAGATGTGCGACGAATCGGCTGCCTAATATGTTTGTTCTACACCTACGCTGTAGGGTTGTCACTGATGGCTGGCTTATGTCTCCAACGGCATGTAGCTAATAAGGTTGTCCTGTGTGCTACCCAAACACATTCATTGCTACTGAACCCTGTCAGCAAGTGCATGTCTGTTGTTTCTGTTGTGGTGAATCTAACCCTATCCGGCAGAACATCGGGTAAACCAAATATCTACATTTTGTGGGCTTGCTTGGTCAGAAATAAAAAACTTTGTCCAATACAACAGATAACATCAAAAAAAGAATCGTTCACAACAGGTTATGAGCCCGGGGTTTCCAAAGCGAAATCACCTTACGAATCTAACAAGCCTTGTTAATTTTCTTTTCTTGCACCATTCATCATCTATTAACATTCTTCTTTGCATCTATTATTTCAATCCTACTTTCTTTTAATTTTCATCATAAACCACGCAAACGTGTCAGCTCAACAAACCCCCGCGAACAGCCCAAACACCCCAGACAACTTCACAAGGTTCATAATGGCCTTCAACGAAGCCATGAATTCCAGCAACGGAGAGTTCACATTCAACACTTCAACCCCCATACCCGTGGAAGCCATGGTACAGAATCGAATCAAACACACCGAACTGAATTAGCAACTATGGTCAGAGAACATGATCAGGAACCTCAAGGGATCAGATGTTCTCTACCTCTTCAAAGGGCAAAAGATGCATCTGATGCCCTTGATCTGATTCACGCAGACCTGGACGAACAAGCAATCCGATACTTGAGCATTTCGGACGTGAAGAGATGCTGGAAATTGTTGAAGCAGAGATACCAAATCTCGACATCTTCTCGACACGCTGGGTTGGCAGCTGAAATCACCCAAGAAATGACGTGGAAAGAAGGTGACAGAATGATGCCAAAGTGGCTTGAAGTCAGAAACATGTTCGGACAATTTCCTGAACTCGAATCTATCCTCGAAGGCACAGACACCACCTGCATTCTGACGAGATTAATCATAATGCTATGGACCCACCACCTCCCCCACCATATCTCCTCCAGGCTCAATCACCATCTGCTGACATCTGAAGGAAGCTGGATAGACATTATGTCTAGAATAGACACAGAAATAGCGTCTATGCCAAAAAGCCAATTCAGAAATCAGCCGAAGGTGAACGAGAGTCCAATACCGAGCCAACATCGAACCGATCAGAACCAACAACGACTAAAGATCGATCAAGTGCCACTTCTGTGAGAAGATCGGGCACCGCGAGAGCGAGTGCAAAGGCAAAAAGGCATGGGAGCAGAGAAGAGTTGCTGCAAACATGAGCCAATTGGACAAGGACAAATGCAAGAAGACCCCTGCATACTGGTTCGTTGACAGTGGAGCAACACATCATTTAACTGGTGATCTAACCAAACTCTATAGCGTACGAAGGATAGATCCCATCCCGGTCTCCTGGGGTGGTCTCGAACTAGACACGCGGAGAGTTGGGCTGGCCAAGATAAATGTTGGGGGTAAATACATAGTCATTAATGTCCATCATGTTGAAGGAATGCATGTAAACCTATTGTCAGTGAAGAAGCTATGTCAGAAGGGTTTGAAAGTTGTTGCACATGAGTCGGGAGCCTTCATGAAACAAGGAGGACGACGCACGAACTTCATCGAGAAGGATGGACTGTACACAACCCCATGTGAAGACACCAGAACGCCAATGACAAGACGAATGTCCTACGAAGAAGCTCACGTCAAATTTGGTTACGCAGGTGAACAAAAACTAAGAAAGATCCATCAACAAGCGGCCGACAAAGATACATGGACCATAGCCACGAAACCAGACGACTTTCACTGGAAGATTACCAAGAAAAACGGTCATTCTCACAATATGGCAGCGCAAGAACCTCTGGATTTAGTACACATGGACATATCAGGACCCCATCCAACAGCGGTGAATAAGGCGAAATACTACATCATTGTAGTAGACGATTCATCCAAATACAAATGGGTCCTTCCAATCCAGCACCGCCGAGATGCACCAGCCATTCTGAATCATTGGAAGCGCCAGACAGAACTCAAGATGGACAAAAGAATCAAGGCCGTCCGAACTGACAATGCACCGGAGTTGAAGAAGCTAACACTCCAATGGCAAAACGAATACGGATCCGAAGCCCAATTCACGATCCCAGGCACATCAAGCCAAAACGGGACAGCGGAAAGGGTAATCAGAACGATCAACGACTCAGCTCGGACGATGATCCTAGATGCACTAATGCCATCCAGCTTCTGGCCATACGCTTCGATCCACGCAGCGTACATCGCAAACAGGGCAAGCATCACAGAGGCAAAGTCTCCATTTGAATTGTTCTTCAGCGTCCCGCCGAACACCACCCACATTCACAGATGGGGGTGCAAAATCATATTCCATAACGCGAACGACAAGAACCTGAACACGCAACAGAAGAACAAGATGGAGGCTCGGGGCAGAGAGGGCATCCTGCTCGTGATTGATGAGAAAGTCACTGGAAGGTACATGTGTTGGGACATAAAGAAGAAGAAAGAATTTGTCACCGAATCACTGCAGTTTTTCGAAGAAAACCCAGGGGGCCCAATGTCAGAAGAGGCTCGCCAAGGAAACGACAGCAATGCGACAGAAGTCATGGACGAAGACACACGTTGGGAGACCAACGAGAAACAGATCGCTGTGCAGAGCGAAGAAGCACCGGGCGTAGAGACCGGACCAGAACCCCAGAGAGACGCAACAGATCATATAGCGGAGCAACCCACGGACGACAGCGCACCAGAAGAACTCACGACAACAGCAGTCCAGACAGGCCAGACGCATGAAGGCATGCAGGAGGCGGAAACGATGCAGATGACGATGGCAGAGACACCTGTAGACACTCCCGACGAGATCCAAGAAAGGATTAACAGGCAACTCCAGGATCTCTATACGAAGGGAATACTTAAAAGGCCCTACGCACAAATCCAACAGGGAGAAACGGAAGATACCCCCATGGCCAAAAGGATCAGAGCCATGATGACGATGCTATCTGAACGCGAGCCCAAGACATACGAGGAAGCGGTGAATCACCCACTGAATGGGCACGAATGGCGAGAAGCCATACAAAAAGAAGTCAAAACCTTGCGTGAATTTGAGACGTGGACGGAGGTACCATACCAGAAAGGTATGAAATTGGTGACAACGAAATTTGTCTTCAAGATAAAACCGAGTGCCGACGACCAGCCGAGAAAATTGAAGGCTAGACTGGTGGCACAGGGATTTAAACAGATACGGGGCATAGACTTCCATGAAACATATGCTCCAACCCCTCGTCCCGCGACCACCAGAATCTTCTTTGCCATTGTATGCGCAATGAACCTGGAATGTCACAAGATAGACGCGACGAATGCATTCGCACAAGCTGAGCTGGGCGAAATCATTCACTTGATTCCGCCGCCGTCACTTCACAAAAGTGGCATAGTATGGAAACTGAACAAGGCCTTGTACAGTCTCAAACAGGCATCCTATGCATGGCGCAGCAAGATAGAAAACTGCTTAAGTAAACTTGGCTTCACTCAATGCCCGGAAGATGAGTGCATCATGATCAATTCTGACACAGGGATAACGATCCTGATATACGTCGACGACATGGCAGTAGCAGGATCCAACTCGAAGGCAATCCAAGAATTCATTTCAAGCCTGAAGAGAAGGCAGCAGACAAATCAATCTTCCAATCGATCCTAGGAACGCTGATGTTCTCAAGTGTCATGACGAGGCCAGACATTGCATTCGCCACATCGTCCCTATCACAACACACTTCGAACCCAGCCGAAAGACACCTAGACGCAGCTAAGCGCGTGGCGAGATACCTACGGGACACCAATAGACACGGCATTGAGTTCGCATTCCCGCGCCGTGGGGGAATGGATGAGTTCCTGGTGGGATATTCCGACGCCGACTATGCAAACTCCAAGGACAGAAGATCGGTATCAGGCATGATCTACATGCTGGCAAACGGCCCGGTGCATTGGAAATCCCAAAAGCAACGAAGCGTAGCAACTTCAACTACTGAAGCCGAATATATCGGATTCACCCCCGGCTCCAAGGACGGAATTTGGCTGAACAGACTTGTGAAATGGTGTGTCGGAAGAATTAAAATGGCCCCAGCTACCAGTCAAACTGCGCAGATCATAAAAGTGAGAAGCGACACCCCGATGTACGGAGACAATCAAGCTGCATTGGAAATTGTAGGAAACCTGGGAACCAGTTCAAAGACCAAGCACATTGACGTTCAATACCATGCAGTCAAGGAATGGATCCGCGAAGGCAACATTACGCTTGCATACGCAACTACGGATAAAATGCTCGCCGACGGACTTACAAAGCCTTTACCGGCTACAAAGTTCAACGCATTTAGATCACAAATCAACGTGAACGCCGCCCCGAACGTCATGAGCTCCGAAGAGTGTTGAATCTGGGGGAATGTTGTGGAGAATCTACCCCTAATCGGTAAAACATCAGGTAAGCCCACAACACATGATGCTTTGTGGGCTTACTCGGTCAGAAATAGAAAACTTGGTCTTTCACTAATACAATAAAATAAATAAAATCACAAAAAGGAATCAGTTCACGACAGTTTACCAATATGTAAACTCACCTCGAGGAGAGTGAGTACAAAAATGAAAGAAGAAAGAAATTATCGAAAATAAGAAAATTATTAAGAAGCGCTATTTCTACTACGGAACAACAGTTCACAACAGTTTCCATAACCCTAACCAGGCCACACATCCTAATTCACAATTACGTGACACTCACAACGACTCCTAATTACATACATGTTGTGAATTGACCTTTTGTTAAACTCAATTCTTTATTGAAAGGTTGGGTTTCCTCCGTTGAGACACATCACGTCAAACGTAACTACCTTACGTAGCTGCCCGATGTTCACTCGGATAGTGGCGGAATATCTACAGCATTCCTCCAGATTCGGCACTATTCTGAGGTTCCGTTGCTTGTGCCTGTAAAGCTTCACGGAATACAAGCATGTGCTTGTTTTGTATAACGGTGAGGGCAGGGCCTGAGCCACCGCAGATCCATAGATTTTTACAACCGCCCTCTTACGGAGCCTTCCGGGGCAACCAAGGACACTAAGATTGTTGTTCATATTGTTCGAGAGTGGCAGTGTCGTCAAAGTGTGACAATGGTTCCTATGTTGGTTGTACGTAGCCTTCCCATTTGACAAGCAGTTCCCACCGATTTCTGTATTTTCGGTGTCGAAGAATATTTTCCTCGGTATATTCACCTTCGAGAGCGTTTTCTGTGGCATTTTCACTAGGTATTGGTGGTGGTTCGGGGCCGCGGATGACTTGCGATGGTAGTGCGTCTGTTCTTTTGCGGTGTATAAGGCTGACATGAAAGACAGGATGGATGCCAGGCGGCGTATCAAGCTTGACGTTGTGAGAACCGATCAGTTTTACAACTGTGTACGGTAGTTCAAGCCAATCCAGCTTTTCACACGGCCCTATGGTATTGGTGTTCTTCAGCCTCAGGTACACTTTTTCGCCAACGTTGAAAGACTTTGCAGCTTGACGTCCCCTGTTAACATGTTTTTCCTGTGTCTCTTGGGCCAGTGCCATGGATGCTTGTGAGAATGCGGTAGCCTCTCGGTGCTTTGCAAGCCGATTGTATCCAGCTGTTGCAGGTGAGCATGCTGAGCCGGGTGTATATTCTTCGGTCATCTGTATAGCGTCGATGTGGGCTTCGAAATAAACACCGGCCAACAGGGGACGCCAGTGTTTAATGCAGGTGTACATGGCCAGCATTTCCTTATCGTCTATAGGGTAATTGACTTCTGCGGAGGCAAGCTTGCGAGAGAAGTAGGCGACCGGTCTCCAAAGCTCATCCTGACCTTGCTGTCTCAAGGTTCCACCCGTGGCCCAGCCAGAGGCATCCGCTTCCATTATCGTTGGAGCATCGGGGTCAAAAGTGGCAAGTACTGGTGCTGAGCAAAGTGCTTGACGAAGTGTGTCGAAAGCAGTTTGTTGCTCGGGTCCCCAAAGGAAGGGCTGGTCCTTCTTTGTCAGCGACGTCAGAGCCATGGCAATCTGTGAGTAGTCCTGTACAAGGCATCGGTAGAAGTTGGCGAACCCAAGGAAACTGCGTGGTCCGCGTATACTGGTTGGTGGTTCCCATTCCTGGATGGCTTTGGTCTTGACGGGATCAGCACGGATTCCAACGCCGGGTTCCACAACAAAGCCGAGGTATTTAATGGACGGTGATTCGAAAGCACTCTTGTCCCAATCCAGCTGCAGGCCGGAATCTCCAAGTGCTTCAACAATTTCAAGGACTCGTTGGCGATGTTCATCTCTGCTGCCTGATGTGTAGATGACCGCATCGTCAAGGTAGGCAGAACAACTTATACCCAACCATCGGCTGAGAACGTGGTTTATAAAGCGCTGGAACGAAGTAGGGGCACCGCATAAGCCGAAAGGTGTCACGAGCCATTTAAGAGAGCCGAGGTGAGTGCGGAAAACTGTGCGTGGTTCGTGGCCTTCCTTAATTCGGAGGCGGTGGAAAGCGGAAATAACGTCTACTTTAGATACATGTTTAGCAGAAGCAATGTCTCGAAGGGTGTTGTGAATCAACGGCAACGGATAACCGTCCTTGCGGGTTATTTTGTTCAGGGCACGGTAGTCAACGCAAAAGCGTATCCCCCCGCCTGGTTTCTTCACAAAGATGACGGGTGCGCCACCTTCAGCACTGCTTGCACGAATGAATCCCACGTCGAGGAGTTCGTACAATGTTTTGCGAAGAACAAGCAGCTCTTCTCGACTCATAGAGTATAGTGGGCATGATGGCGTAGGTTCGTCAGGTGAGACGCGTATTTCAGTGTCGAGGTTTTTTCGATGGGGAGGAAACTCGAATGCTTTCTTTCTGTCAAAAGCATCTATTACTGGAAGTAACCAGCCCGGGCAAGATGTACAAGGATCAATGTGTATTTTCGACTTGAGAGCCTTCTCAATGTCGTTCAAGGTGGCAGAGAAAATGTGAACAATGTTGTTTTTTCTGGCTCGAGCGTAATAGGTACGCACAGCCCGCTGGGAAATGGAAGTAGTATCGGGGTCAAGTGACGTGGTAGACAAACGAAGTTCAAAGGGTATATGCATCAAGACCTCCCGTTGTGCGGGTCGTACAGAGGCGTCGTGGTTATGGAGCCAACGTTGACCTAGAATTAGGTCTTCGGACTGGTCGGGGATCACATAGGCATAAAGTGTTTCATCGTAACCTCGAATCCCCATTGATATAACAGCTATTTGTCTTATCACAGGGGGATCAGTTTGGTCGACGACTTGTTGAATGGGTCGGGGTTCGATGGCTAGTAGGTTGGCTTTGCAATTCAAAGCAGTGCGCTGGGAGATAGTGGCAAGACATAGACATCCGGAGTCGACAAAAGCGTTGGTAAGTACATTCTTATTCAGGGTTACATCTATGCAAGTACCTGTCGCTCCCATCTCCTCCACGGCTATCCTCTCCCCTTCTGGCACCAGACGGCGACGTTCGTCTAGACCCTTTCGTTTCCCGACGAGGAGTCGGGAGAACCTGCTCCTATGTTGCTCGTGATTACCGGTGCTGGGCGACCAAGGGGACAATTGGTGGCAATATGTCCCGGTTGGCGACAACGAAAACAAGCCCTCTGCTTGCGTAACGTCTCCCTCTCGGTTGGTGTCAGAGGTTTGAGAACTACAGTGTTTGTGGGCTGCCAGTCCATAACCTTGGGGTTACGCGTGGGGTAAGTCCTATCAGGGCCAGCATATGCCCGTGTGTTCTGGGCTGTGTCCTCGTGCTGAAACCCAAAGGTTTGCAGGTCTGAGGCGAGAGTGAGGACCTCATGTACGTACTCAGAGTATACGCTGGTTTTGATGCGGAGCAGCGCTGCTTTTCCTAACTCGGCGTTGAGACTCCGGCGGAGGGCGGAGATGCGGGCTCTGTCACCTTCTGTGTCCGCCTCCCACATGAGATTCTCAAATTTGGGCAAGAAAGCGGCGAATGCTTCGTCGGGGCGTTGCTTAAACCGGGACAGCTTAGCCTCGGCCCTCATGGCAGCATGTGGGTCGATGAAGAGGCTGTCTAGGTATTTCAGGAACTCTTCCGGGGTTTGCCTTGAGCTCAGGCATTGTGTGAAGCGGTTGTCTACCAGGTTTTGCGCGTAAGTGGCCATACGCAGCCAGACGTAGGCCAATTGATCGTCCTGGTTGCCGATTGCGTCTCCGTCGCAAGCCAGCTTCAGCCGCATCGATCTTGCCCATGCTTTGTAATCCGGCCTTTTCCCGGAGAAAAGGCACGGGTCTGGGACCCTGGATCTAGGGCGTTTGACTTGGGGAGGAGGGAGTGGGACTTCAACAGCTGGACGAGTGTGTTCGTTCAGTGTTTTCTGCAGGGCCGCAAAGCTATTACGCATATGCTCCATTTCTTGCTGGTGTTGCACATCACACGGGCCTCCATCTGGAGGTGGATCTCCCGGAATGCATTCCGGAGATCCTCGACGGTGAGGTCTGGTTCGGGGGCCGGCGTAGTCTGAGGCACGGCTGCGTTGGGGAAGTTTGTTAGTTGGGGTGATTCAATGCCTCCTCGTAGGTCTCCGGTTCGCGTTCAGTGATTTTCCTGTTTTCCCATGATGCTTTGTTTCTGCAGATGTTTTCAGTGTGGCCGAATTTTCCGCAAAATTGGCATATGGGCCTGCCAGGCTTCCTGTTCCCACGTCGTTGTCTAGCGGGTTCTTGGGTCAAGCTTTGGTTCCATGATGGGGGCTGCATTGCGGTGTCATCATCGATCTTCATCATGACCTTGCTCCACGTTCCATCGCCTTGTCTCATGTTCTTTTCGAAAATTTTGGCAATATGTGGCGGCAATCGCGTGGTCCACAGGTCGACGATGATTCTTGTGATGAAGTCATCGGTTTTGGTGTCGTTCGCTAGAAACTGGAGTCCGGGGATGTCCTCCATTTTGCTCCGAAGAGTGTACCATTTCTTGGAAGCCGTATCACCTTCCTGCCATTCCATCTCCTGCTTGATGTTGGAAAGAATTCCATCATGTCTGCGGTGCATGGAGCTGGTGTACCTTTCCTTCAGTGAAGTCCAGCACTTTGTCACGGTGACCGCGTTCTCCACAATTCTAAGGTCCTCCTCTTGGAGACCGGCGCGAATTATCCCAAATGCATCTGCCTCGTCCCTCGCTCTGTCATCGTCAGACCTTTCAAGTTCCATAGCGTTTTCAAAGTCCTCTTCCTTGAGTCCTTTGAATAGGTATGTTACCTTTTTAGCCCTTAGATTTCGAATCGTACCTCTTGACCATTTTTCCCAGTTAAGCTCGTTCAGTTTGGGAAAGTTCATGAACATGATGTCTTTTGAGCTGCTGTTCGAATTTGACGGCGACTCTGACGTCTTGTTTGCCAATGCTGTTTGGATTAAAGATTTCAACAGAGTCCCGAGGTCTTCTTCTTGCTTGTTGCCAGCTTAGGTGTTCTGAGTCGACGACATCTTGGCGGTGATATATGTATTTTTGAATGAAGTACAAAATGTGGCAAGTACGGGCTGTCGAGGGTGAGATTCGTGAATTGTCGAGTTTGTTCCGTCTTATTGAATGATATCTTGTTTGATGTTTTGTCGTGTGGCGGGTTATCGTATTTTCAATCTGATTCGGAGGTGTTCTAATTATTGGAAACACCGGGCTCATAACCTGTTGTGAATTGACCTTGTGTCGAACTTGATCTTTTGTTAAGAGGTTAGGTTTTCTTCGTTAAGACTAAATCTCCCTCTCACAGCCCTCGGGGGGAGGGGGGGGGGGGTACTTTTGAGGTCTGGTGCTTCCCTTTCTTCCGGGCTGCTGGAGAACGACGCCTATGACACTGATGAGCGTTTTCCATTCTTTTCTTCTTCTCTGACTTTGTCATGGATCTTGATAATGGGCTGTGGAGCCTTGAGGCTAACCTCGTCGTCGACTCGCCCCCTCTTCACGACAACTTTCGCGATCGCCAACTCCTCATCTGCCTTGCGCCTCATCCACACCCGCAAAGCAGCGGCCACCGGAAAAGTGGAAGGGTGTGTTACGAGCCCTCGGATGCTCGCATAGTTCGGGTTTTACTCGTCTTTGAAAACGGTTCCCCGGGCTACACCGGACGCTGCCGTCTTGCTCTCATGGTCTTGACGACTTCAGGAAGTGTGGCAGGATTTTTAGAGGAACGAATGATTGCGGGGAAGTTAAGGGTTAAGGGTTAACTTCACTTCTAGTGGAAGACAAGAAACAAGCTTACTTGAGAGCATGCGTGCTTCTCTCGTCCGAGATTTTTGGTTAGTCTTGCAGAGGGTCATTTCTGTCCCGTAACCAATCGGGTGACGTTTGATCTTGGTGATTCTAGTAGACGTTAAATATGTTCATATTCAAATTCAAATTAAAATTCTGTGCATCAAACATGACTAACTACCTCGCACATTTACCCGATGTTCACCCGGATAGTGGCGGAACATCCACGACAACACACTTGCCCAAACACTTGAACTTGAATATCTTTTACGTCTACTGGAATCACATAGATCAAACGACGTCGGGCTAGTTACCGGACAGACTTAACCCTCTGCGAAGGCTCACTGACTGGATCACACGAGAGGAGCAAAGTTGCCCAAAAACTGCCCCTGATTCATGGATATATTCAATTAACCATCCTGATCTGTTCCCAGCTACACGGCAATATCTATACTGGTCTTGGGCATACGGTCATCTTTCCGGACTGGGAAATTTTCGCATTTTAGTGCGCCATGCGCATCTGGCTAGGAGATGCTTCTACCGAGAAGCAAGTGTACATTGCCTATTATGTGCTTGTGGGGGAAGAGCTTGGCATTTTTGCTAGGCTTGAGTGACATACATGAAGCTGTCGTGTATCGTGGAGGCTCCCTCAACGAACCCCGATTAGTCGAAGTCTCCAGGGGAGAGGAGGAGAAACAAGATTGGGAGAAGTCAATCAACTCACAGCAATATGCCAACTGCATCAAATATAATAGCCCGAGCTTTTAAGCCTCGAACTCAAGCAACATGATGAGAATTGGTCTAGCTGTGATAGGTTTCTACTGAAGCGCCTTTTATCTGCCATCTGCGCTCTTGGCCGATTCTAAGCTATGTTTGTTGCTTCACATTTTCATATCAACTAAGGATAGTGATTCTCATTTAGCTGACTTACCATGTCAATGCTTTTCATTCGCTGCGCGTTAGCTCAACGTAAATTTGCGAGCCTTAAAACGTTGGGCTTATGTCATATTCAAGGCATCAATCAGTGCTTTTGCCATCATCCACATTTTGACTAGTTACTTCTTGCTCTGTTTTTCATTGTTATACTTGAGCGAGAATATCTCGTCTGTTTGGTTTCATGGTGCCTTTGCCTGCTATCGTACCACTAACAATCGTAGATGACGGTGGCGTTGGCGAACTATCCGGCCTTTAATTCTCGAGAATATCATGGAGTGTCGATGTGGTCCATAATGCGGTCCATGATAGTTGCAGAATAGGGATGACTAAGCCATGGCACATGCCACGCCGGCCTGGCCCGAGTCGACCCCTATTACTATGTGACAGACCGCATCTTGTGATAGATAGAGAATCGAAACCAGACATTACCAAGAAGACCGAATTCGCACCACCTTTGTAGACAGAAGGGCTTTGAGTACGGTCGCCGGTATTTCTCACAGTTATCCTCGTTTAGATTGACTTTTACCGACATGGAGAATATTTAGGATACGGAAGGTCTTTCCGATATGCTCAAGACTTGCGACAGATTCAACTTTATTGGCGGTACAGGAACAGGAGGGTAATGCTTTTGCTGTGCTTTTGTGATTTTGTGTTTCTGATGTCTTATTGACAGCTTCCCTGTAGCATTCACTCTAGGACAGCAAGATTCGTCCTTGGGACTTGAAGCATAATCGACATCGGGTATCTCAACTACGGGCCTAGAAAATGACTTGAAAAAACTACCCGGGAGAATTGTCCTCTTGAAGAATGCATGCAGGGACGGGAGGTGGGCAAGCCTACAGGGAATACATGCTAAAATGAAAGCGAAAAGTTCCTACACCAAAAATGCGTCAAAACGTGTCACAAGAGCACAAATTTAACTTGCCACTATTCCCATAAAGCGTTGTACTGGCTACAACGAAGGTCAAAATCGATGCGTGTCCAACACTTTTCAGAACGTTTAACCACATGACATCGATATTTCCAATTGGGAAAACCGATTCCTCTGGCGCCAATACCTTCCCCATGCGCTACGTGTTGTCGAGATAGAAAAAGCCAGTGCGAAAAACATACCTAGGCTGGCATTTAAGCTTGGCAAATGTTTAAGAAGCGATGGAAATACCCAAGAGGCCGTGAAGATGCTTGAGCATGTGATCAAGATGGACGAGCAAGCTCTAGCAGTTGACTATCCTGAACGTCTGGAGTTTCAAAGTCAGCTTGCACAGGCACATCATGCCAATGGCCAAGTCGAGAAAGCAGTTTTGATGCTTGAGCATGTGGTGAAGATGAGAGAACTGGCTTCAGCAGTTGATTATCCTTCCCGTCTGGCATCTCAACATGCGCTTGCAGGAGCATACCGTGCTGATGACCAAATTGAGATGGGAGGTCCAATGGTTGAGGCTGAAGTCAAGACAATAGAAGAAGCTTCAGCAGCTAATCAACCTGACTGCCTGGAATCTCAACATCAACTTGCAAGAGAACATCATGCCTATGGTCAACCTCAAGTAGCTATTGAGCTCCTTCGGTGTGTTTTTGAATTGGATGAAATTTCGTTGGATGTAGTTGTAAACATTCAGTAAAGTCAGAAGGGCTTCTTTGAAATTATCTTCTCAGTCGACCTATTTTTTCAGATAGCTCAAGTTGAGGCACTCTTTCTCCTTCGGGGTTGGGGCTTGTGATATGCGACTACTTTCAGGGATGGTCGTTACAGCGCCTCACAACACATTACGGCAACATTAAGACAATAAGGCGACTACTTGGAATTGAGACACAACTAGGTAGCTAGATTTATTGATCGCTGCTCGGACCTCAAGACTATTTAATTGAGCGAGGTGAGTTGGACGTAACTAGATAAAGTCTGGTCGGACGTTGCCCCCGGCCCTAACGCCATAGCCGTTACCAGGTGCATCTCCCTTGAATGTTAGGCTAGCCGTGCTGTCCAGTAGACCCGAATCTCATGACGATGATGCGGCCGGAGTCAGTGCTTAGGGCAACCCTTTTGTTTGCTACTGCCGATGTCACAGGACGAAATGATGGTGGTAACCAAAGCACTCTTTGTTGGTCTTCCATAATCCAAGCATTATCACTACTGAGACTGTAGCTGTGGAATTTGGGGTGAGAACAAGAGGCTTGGTCAGCTAATGATCTTGGTGCTAGTAGCTGTCCATCAATCAAGGGCACCACTGATCTCACCCAATCATGATGACTGTAAAGAGTGTACAGACACTGACCAGAAGTAGTATCCCAGATCTTGACCATGTTATCATCTGTCGCTGATGCTAACCGTAGCCCATCATGTGAGAACGCCACTGGTCTCACTGGTTTATCATGACCCTTAAGAGTGTGTAGACACCTGCCAGAAGCCACATCCCAAATCTTGACCGTCCTGTCGTCTGATCCTGATGCCAGCTGCCGTCCATCATGTGAGAACGTCACTGATCTCACCCAATCATAATGGCCTTCAAGAGTATGCAGACACACACCAGAAGTGGCATTCCAGATCTTAACTGTCTTGTCATCTGACCCTGATGCTAACCGTAGCCCATCATGTGAGAACGCCACTGGTCTCACTATTTTGTAATGACCCTCAAGAGTTCGTAAACACGGCATAGAAGTCGCATCCCAGATTTTGACTGTGTGGTCAGCTGACCCAGATGCCAGTTGCTGCCCATCGTTTGAGAAAATCACTGACGTGACATTGCCGTCATGGCCCTTGAGAGTTTGCAGGCATACACCAGAAGTAGCATCCCAGACTTTGACTGTCTCATCATTTGATCCTGAGGCTAGTCGCCGTCCATCGTTTGAGAACGCTATTGATCTTACCCAGTCATCGTGGCCCTCGAGAGTGTGCAGAAACGCACTAGAAGACACATCCCAGATCTTGACTGTCTCGTCTCCTGACCCCGACACAAGTCGCCGCTCATCACTTGAGAATACAACTGACATAACTGCCCAACGATGGCCCTCAAAAGTCTGCAGATGCACACCTGAAGTCACATCCCAGATCTTTACAGTCTTGTCATAAGACCCTGATGCCAGTCGCTGTCCGTCATTTGTGAACACTACTGATGTCACCACGTCATCATGGCTCTCAAGAGTGTGCAGACACACACCAGAAGTCGCATCCCAGATCTTGATTGTCTTATCGTCGGACCCTGACGCAATTTGCTGCCCGTCGCTTGTGAACACCACTGATGCCACTACGTCATCGTGGCCATAAAGAGTGTGCAGACATACGCCAGAGGTGGCATCCCAGATCTTGACCGTCCTGTCGTCTGATCCTGATGCCAACCGCTGCCCATCATGTGAGAACGTCACTGATCTCACCCAATTTTCATGGCCCTCAAGAGTGTGCAGACACACACCAGAAGTGGCATTCCAGATCTTGACTGTCTTATCATCTGACCCTGATGCCAGTTTCTCTTCATAATTTGAGAACATCACTGATGTCACCCAGCCATGATGGCTCTCAAGGGTTTGCAGATGCGTACCAGAAGTGGCATCCCAGATCTTGATTGTCTTGTCATCCGAGCCTGATGCTAGTCGATCTCCATCTTTCGAGAATGCCACTGATGTAACCACGCTTTCATGACCTTCAAGAGTGTGTAGACACGCACCAGAAGTAGCATCCCAGATCTTGACGTTTTTGTCTTGTGAGCCTGATGCCAGTAGCTGCCCATTATTTGAGTATGCCACTGATGTTACGCAGTTACCATGGCCCTCAAGAGTCTGCAGACAAGCATCCCAATCTGCTTCAACTCTAGGTTTCAACTCAATCCACTCCGGTTCTTCATGACGGAAGGTTTGTCTTGTCAGGCTGTTAGTAGGACTGAAGATCAGAGCTGAGACATAAACTTGCAGCGGTGCAATCTCAATAACCCCTCCATGAGATAGGAGGAATCGCCGAGCATCCTTTACAATGTCTTGCAGATCCTTCGATGCTTCTCTCTGCTATGCAATGTTAGATACTGTTTGATTCAAAACCTTTCCATCACCACAAAATCACTTACCAAGCAAGACTCCAGCTTTTCCATTGCACCCACTGCAACGGGAATACTTTTCAAAAGGCTGAGTGCTTCTAGCCACTGGAGATACTTTTCTTTAAAGAAAGCTAAGACCCCGTCATTTTTAATGGCTACACCATGTCCCAGCGAGTCATGGAGATGATCTACCCAAAAAATAGAAGAATATTGTATAGCAGCCAATGGATTAGGCTTAGGAGCCAAGATTTGGCTAATGAGACATCCAGGTGCTTGTAAGCCGTAATTGTCTCGTTTTAAGTTTCTGTGAAGTATAGCGAGAGATCGTACAAAGATCTTATGATGTTGGTGTTGAACTCCACGAGGTAGAATCTCGGCTCTAGCTTTGTCTAGGAGATAATCCTTTGCTGATTGGTGTACAAAAGAGATGGCGTTGTCATGAAAGACCAAAAAAGAGCCACATAAAGCAATGGCTTCCTCCATGTCCTCTTTGCCCAAGTGTTCCAGCCCGTCGGATAGTGCATACACCTCTTCTAAGGTAATAGGTCGGTACGCAACTAGGGATTTAGCGAGTATGTCCTTGTATAGTTGCGCATCTTCTAACTCTAAGATCCCTTCAAGCATTCTTTCGTATAGAGGATTGAGCCCGGGTGGAAACGACGTCAATTTAGCTGGGGTGTGCCATTTTCGTGCTTTTGGACTGGAGAGCTCTTGGCAAACTAGGGATACCCAGAGGAAAGTACCGTTGGCGTTCGACTGCAAATGTTCCAACACAGTGCTCTTCGTTTCCTCGTCGTATCTCTTTTTGCGTGCAAGCTCGTTCACCTTTAGCTGTGTGTAAGAGCCGACTGCTGCAGAGACTAAACCCTGATTCATTTCAAGGTGTATATTGACCTTTTGCTTTGTATCGTTCAACATTTCTTCGATATCTAGCAAATTGCGGCTGGATACAATCCATTTCGCGGCTGGAGACTGTGTGATGAACTCCAGTAGTTGTTCCCGGTCTTCTCTACACTCATCCAAGGCATCGACGATCAGTATGACATTTTTCAGGCTCTTGTCATTCAGGATGTCGGTCAATATCTCGCAGAGGTCAAGCCAAACACTACTATTTTGCAGTAGCTTACCCTTGGCACAGTCGTACTTCCTTCGTACATGTCTGATGAGCTGTGAGTTGCAGGCCACAAGGTCATAAATTAATCCTCGTAGCACAGAGGTTGCCGTGTTGAGTTGCCCATCTCCAGCTTGGCAAAAGAAATAGGAAACAGAAGCTAGGTTGCTTCCTTCCAACTCATTGATGATTCCACAGAGGAGCATTGTCTTGCCCTTGCCAGGATCGCCTTTCACCCAGAGGATTTGAGATTCCTCCTTTAGAAAGCGCTGGAAGTCCTTGTGCTCAATAATCCATTGGTAGCAGTTTTTAATCAAGCCGCCTTTCATCCTTTCGATGTTTTTCTTATCTGTTCGGGGATTGGTAACATAAAAGTCTGAAAGGCATTCATTATCTTTTTCGTTGAGGCAAACTCTGGGCTGAGCCGCACTACTGATGATGAAAGTCTTGACAAAATTGTCGATATGACGGCTTTTCTCATTGAGATAGTTGATTGTGTGTGCTGAAATACGGCTGGTCTCATGACAGTCTGAAATGGTAGTGTCTTTGAGGCCTTTCTCGACGTTGAATCTATGATAGACTTCAGTGCCGAAGTACTGATTCAAAAGCCGCAAGTCGGTTTGTGTAGAAGATGTGGCCATTTCCGAAAGTGCTTTGAGAACAGATCTTTTTGAATCTCTAATCTCAACCACATCGCCGAGGCCTGTGCCAATGCTCAGAACTATCATGTCCCTGCCTAGAAACAGCTTCTGAGCCTCCAACATAAGGGCGTCGCAGGGATTGTTGTAGCCATAGCTAGCATCAATGAATTCAATGTTGTCCCGGCCCAGCTTGATGGAATCGAAAAATTTGATGGCTGCAGATGTGGCTCTAGCCACTTCCCAAACTTTGCATTTTGCAAGGCTTCCGGATTCGCGATATGTTGTCAAGAACGTAGGTAGTGTGTCAATATTTTCTTTAGTCATTGCTAGAACAGCACTAGACGGATATGGCCAGACGTTAGATATGCAGCCTCCATGATTCATGTGTAAAAGACTTACGTTTTGGTGCCATTTTTGTCTAGAAACAACAAATCTTCACATGGGCATGTCTTCTCAGTGCTCGTCGTAGAATTGTCACTTTCTTGATGCAGCAAACATTGTAGATCGCTACAGCTATTGCAAATCATTTGCTTGATGGCAATCTCTAACTTGGTAGTCGAAAAGGCATTTGATGTTGTGTAAAGTGTTGACTTAGACACAAATACAGTATTGGCAAGGAGTTTATACGCTTCAATGCATTGGCTGACACTCATCCTCAACCGGCCAAGCATGATGGCGATGATTCTGCATAAAGTCTGTCAGCAAAGCTTCTATGGTGTGCAAGTACACCTAGGGAAAGTCATACCCTCCAGTCCCCGTACCACCAATAAGATCAAATCTATCACATGGAATTGGCACTTCACGTAGACCTTCAAATTCTCGGATACGCTCCATGATTTTCTCAAGGATTAGCAAACTAGACAGTCCGCGAACACCACCTCCATCTGTAACAGTTAGCGATGTCACAACACAAACACAGCACATCGGCATTAGAGTAACATACCAAAACAGAGGATCCTCGCAGTAGATGAGCTCATGGCGGTTAAACAGGAAGTGAAATTAAAAAGGCACACAGGTCATCAGTCAAGATAGAAGAAACAGGCAAAGAAGAGAGGAAGACTCGATGTGCAAGACAAGTCAGTTTGAGGTGGTGATGTTGTTCACTTGCTGGTATATGCGAATACCGGCGTAACTAAGGAGGGGAGGAAACATGAAAAAGGATATAGTAAGGCAAAGCGAAATAGACCATCTCTTGAGAGAATATTGCGTGAAGGAATAGTCTATGCATTCTATTGGCTACTTAAACGCCATGTAGAGCGTTTAATTTTTCGTTGATGACTCGCTAGATATCCAGTGTTAATGCCCAAATAGCCAGGGTAGCATTGGATACAGGTAATATAATGTGCTGTGACTTCATGGTACAGTTATTGTGATAGCATGGTAAGCTGCTAAAATTATCACCATGACTAGGAAAATACGTACTTAAGAAGTTAGGGTTGAATTTTAGTGAAATAATGAAGGGGGGCGTGTTGTTTTGTTAACAGCTGAGCGAGCATAGAGACTTACATGATCTTTGCCTCATAAAATTTGACAAGGGGTTCGTGCCATATATCCAAGTTTTATGTTAGCGCCGTGTCAATCCAAAGCGTCAAGCTGCCAGCTTGCGTCAACAACAGCTTTCTAAATGGGCCCAAGTAGCTTAATTTGGCTGATAGTTCTGTGTTCGCCGAGGTCACAGCAATGGGGAAAGTTCGCATTGTGAAAATGCCCATGGGGGTTCTTATGAGTCTTGCGACTAGCAGTTCCTTTGGACCACAGCCTCAAAACAGCTTGGGGTAGCAGGCCTGGCAAAATATCAACTAGTCATGGACGCAGGTGGCGTAGAGGTTATGGCCATCAGGTGACATACAGACCTTAAACAGGATGTACTGCTGGATCGACACTAGATAAGTAACTTAACTTCGAAAGTAAACCAATCGAAGTGGAAAAATACCAAGAATGACATTCACTGAGAATGATGTACGCAAACATGTTGGCAATGCTATCGAAATGACGTGAATCTTGACGCAACACTAACTCATCCTCTATTAATGTTAGTTATAATAAGGATTAAATACCCTTAACAAAAGCAGGGTCCCTTCGTTGATCATTTGTTGGCAAATTTTGCTCGGTGCTCGCTTGAGGCCAGGGCTTGGATACTATCTGCACAACTGGAACCACAACGGCTCATGATTCTTCACCTTCACTAAATGGAGTCATTCATTACCTGCGTCGGAATTTAAACTGGCTTTGCTTCGGCCAAGACCAGACCGTCGACGCTTACGTCTATTGTACTAGAAGCTTCTACCTGGTCCCTGCAAGCCAGGACTGCCTTACCGCCATAGCTTGTCCTATACTTTTATACTATTGGAGCACACGTACCATCTCCACCATTCAGATTCACTCATGACAAAGAAGCGGCTCCACGTCCAATGGATGCAGAGTGAATGGTACTTCCAAAATCCATCTGTGGACACACTGCTCCCCCCTGGAACTATGCACAGTCTTTATGAGCCAGTAGCCGCGGTCCGCTCCATTTCACCAGTACTTCCCATCTCCTCCTGTATTTCCGATGACGTAGTACTGCTTCAACCGCGTATTCTCCTTCGGTAAAGACTTCTGTTGCGTTCCGTGATGTTATCGGCGGCGGTTCAGGGTCGTAGAGTGTTTGCGAAGGCAGGGGGTCTGTTCTTTTCCTGTTAGTTCTTATAAAATGGCTTGTATTGATCTCTAACTATTTTCCTACCACCCAGCTCCTCTCGAATGGTCCTCTTATCGATGAGGTGAGCATGGGTGTCTCAGTAATCTCTTAGGGCGTTGCTCTTGGTAGATGTAAGTGGCTGAAGTCACATGTAACCCTACTTCCAGTTGTGGTCGTTTTGGCGCCTCGCAACACCCCCCCTTCTACCAGAGGTAGACGCCTGTTCTACGGTGATAGATTTGTGTGGTGGTCGGTCGGGTTCATTCCCATCAAACATGGTCTTCGTGTATTTGCTTATCAAGGGTGCCGATAGAGCTTCGTCAATGCATCCGCGATCTGGTGCTTGGTGTCCATGAATTCAAGGTTGATTGTTCCATCTGCTACCTTTTCCCGAATGTATAGGTGGTCAGCTCTGATGTGCCGGGTTGCCCTTGACGTTGCATCTGCTTTATTGGCGGTTGACAAAGCTCCTTTGTTGTCTATGAGCCCTGTCATATTTACCTTGTGTCCCAGTTGTCTACTGAAGTTGACGACGGATGTGGCAGATGCCGCTGCGTCAGAGGCTGCAATGAGCTCCGATTCCAGAGTGCTTCGTGCGACTTCTGTTTGTCGTCTTGATACCCAGAGAACAGGTCCTCCAGCCATATAGATGATATATCCTGTAGTTGACTTGGCATCCGGCTTGTCTACCCATGTTGCGTCTGAGTACATGTATGCATTTATTGTGCCGTTGGATACCTTGGCTAGTGCGGTGTAGGTGATCCGCAATGTTCTTGTTGCACTTATGTACTTTAGTAGATGTGTCAAAAGCTTGTCGTGCGACAATCTCGGCGCATTGAATGCAGATGCCAACGTGCTGACTGCGGGTGCTATGTCGGGCCTTGTCATCGTTCTAATGTACATCAGCCGGCCGACGAGTCTTCTGAATCTCCCTGCCTCTCGTGGTTCCAGCTCTTTATCCAAGGGATCAATCTGCTGGTCTTGCCAAGGGTTAGAAGATAGCAGTGGTGCTGATGTTTCGGCGGGTTGGCAGTAGCTCATTCCCGCTTCCTCCAGGATGCTTTCAATCCGGTGCATCTGGTCCAGGCCTATTGTGTTTGGGTTGAAGCTGAGTTTGATCACAAATAGCCATTTTGGCACGTGTGTGAGTTCACCGTGAAATCTGTCGAGGAGCATGTCCTCGAAGCTGGTGATTGCGGCTTCATTCGGGGCATCGTACAATAAATCGTCGATGTGGGTACACACGTTTATGTCCATCTTTGAGTTTCGGTACGTAGCTGGGTCTGATGGGAGTTGAACGAATCCGGACTGAATGAGGAAAGTTTTCAGTACTTTCTGCCATTCATGGCCGCTTTGCTTGAGTCTATACAGCATTCTCTTTAACCTCACAACTTTGTCAGGGTGGAAGTTGAAGTGTTCGATCATTTCTGGTTTTCGTTCGAAGTATTCTTTCAGCTCCCTGGGTAATTTTACGAATACATCTTCCTGTACGATGCCGTGGAGGTAAGCTGCTGTGATGACGAACTGCCGTATTGCCCGGCCTTTCATGATGGAAGTGGCCATAAGTCAGAATGGGCGGTTGACGCGAAAGTTTCTGTGTATTCAATGCCCTCTTTTTGTTTGTCTCCTCGGGCTACCAATCTGGCTTCGAATTTCCCGTCGATTTTGATCTTGAATATCTACCTGAGTGGTATCAAGCTTCTGTCATCGGGTTTATCAACGAATTTGAAGACATTTCTTGCGAGCATGTTTTCGATTTCCTTGTCCATGGCATCGCTCCATTTCTTGCTTATAGTCGCCGCTTGGCGTGGTGTGGAAGGTTCGTAGAATTTGGCGACCGTGAGAATTGTCTCAGCACTTTATTGATGATCATTGTAATGTTGGATGCCGGTAGTCGAGGCGAGGAATACTCCTTCCTGCCCCTTTTTCGGTGGCCCACTCTCGAAGATGTTTGCCTTTCCTGAGCCTGGTGTAGATAGGTCAGGTTTTATGTCTTCTTTGGTGGGCTTCAGGGTGCCTAGTGGTCGTAAGTTGATGGTTGTGTTTACTGGTGGTACGGTCTCCAATATTCTGACGTTGGATGTTCTGTGAATCTTGCCAGTGCTGAGACAGAAGACGAGGTAGATATGGGTTCCTTCTTGGCCGACCAGTCTTCCTTTTCTTGCTTTTGGGTTGACCTTGGACAGATGTTCCTTGGTCAGTAACATGGGCTGCCTGGGGCTCTCCAATGTGCGATGCTTGGGTTTGCTGGTGGTTCCCTATTGGCCAATCGTGCTATTTCACCATCCCATGCTGTTCTGGCCGAGGATGACTGGTCTTTCGGGACCATCGCGTTGGTTCTTTCAACAATCGTAGGTAGGGCTGCATCCCAACAGTCCTCTGGTACGCCGGCAGCTACGGCAAGGCGAAGTCTTGTTAGGATTTCTCTTACGCTGCGTTCCGCGGTACCATTGTGCGCCGGTGCGTAAGGTGGTGAGGTAATGACTTTCACGTCGTTCTGTGAGGCCCAGCTAGTGACCTTTCCTATGTTGACATCCGTGCCGTTGTCTAGCATGAGTCGTACAGGCTTGCGTCCTGCCTGCACGGACCACATCCTCAGGGCTTCCAAGATGACGTCGCCTGCCTTCTTCACAACTTTTGGTATGGCTAGAGCTGTCTTGTGTTTTGTAAACTCGTCCGTCAGAACGACAAAATACTTGCTGTCTCGTGTTGACGTCTACCCAACGTTTGCTACATGAATGTGTATGCAGTCCATGATCGCGTGCACCGGCGGTCTCTTGTCTTGAGCTAGACAAACTTGCCTCCCCGATAGGCATTGAGATCCGTAGTTGCATACCAAGCTTCGATGCACTCCGCAAATGGTATGGTGTCAGGGATATCATCTCTCCGGGAAGGTTTGTCATTGCATCAGCCACGGAGGTAAATACAAAGACGAGACTTTGTGTACCCATGTTAGCAAAGAGATCTGTAACTTGTGATTCTTTTGAAGAGCCTGAATAGTGAGGATGGTGCTTTTCTCTTTGTTCAAATGGTATCAGCTTGGCGGCTGAGAGGTCAATAATGTTGATGGAAAACCAAGATGCTAGGGGAATCGTTCTGGCCCGCGTTGCGGGTGTTGCGCAATGCTATTGTACGTAAAGAATCTTTATTGATTGATGAAGAGCA